>JAIUCV010000876.1:0-281354 GCA_026724425.1 Erythrophleum ivorense
AGAGAGAGAGAGAGAGAGAGAGAAATGGAGCTCGCGTGCCATTCTTCTAATAAAGGGATTTTTTTATGTCAGTTTTACCTTAAAACAATCTGTGTAATTACAGATCCAACCAGGGTTTTGCCCATCCAAAAATGATGACCCGACCCGACCCAGCAAAATTTATTCCCAGCCCTAAATTTACAAACTGTAAATCACGTGAGAGGTGAAAATTTGAAACTCAAGAGTATCTCATAGCTGATTCCATTCTGTTCCTCCTATTTTCTCGAGCTCCTTCTTCGTCGATCTTCACCCTTTTCTTCCCAAATTCATCTTCTTCGTTGTCGAATTGAGTTCGATTGAGTTGGGCATTGAGTTGCAGATATGTTATGTTCTCCTCAGTTATTTCTTCCTCTTCATGAAGGTAAGTCCGTTAGATCTCTTATGTCTTAGTTGAATGAGATTTTCTTAGAGATTTAAATGGAAGACTTATGGATTTCATAGAGAAATTTCTGAATCTCTGAATGTGTGTAAGGTAATACTTTTTTCTCTCTCTGTATGATTATATTATTTGGAGAGAGCTGAAATATGGGAATTTAGATCAAAATTGCTACATGCTTTTCTTGATGATGGACGGTTTATGTCAGTTTGGATTTACAGAGACGAAGGAGGTCTAGTCTCGTTCTTAGTTATGCTGGATCATCTTCCCTTTTTCTGGTAGTTTCTTCTTCTTCTTCTTCTTCTTCTTCTTCTTCTTCTTCTTCTTCTTCTTCTTCTTCTTCTTCTTCTTCTTCTTCTTCTTCTTCTTCTTCTTCTTCTTCTTCTTCTTCTTCTTCTTCTTCTTCTTCTTCTTCTTCTTCTTCTTCTTCTTCTTCTTCTTCTTCTTCTTCTTCTTCTTCTTCTTCTTCTTCTTCTTCTTCTTCTTCTTCTTCTTCTTCTTCTTCTTCTTCTTCTTCTTCTTCTTCTTCTTCTTCTTCTTCTTCTTCTTCTTCTTCTTCTTCTTCTTCTTCTTCTTCTTCTTCTTCTTCTTCTTCTTCTTCTTCTGTCTTCCTTACTTTCTTTTGAATCATGTAGAAGATAAATGAAGTAAGCTTGACGAAATTTGGATTTTGGAGAGGAAAAATAGTTCAGATTTTTGCCTTCATTGCACTACAAGAAAAATGAGCTTCCGTAACACACGGAAAATGCTACTAAAGGGATTTCGTAGCGAAATTACAAACGCTGTATAATGAGGAGCTACAGTAGACCCCACCCCTACCATAGCAGTTTCTACGCGCTATGGTAGATTGAACTATTATAGCGCAAGAAGTTCGCTATTAAATACTATTAACTAGCGCTTTGTTTTTTGCTATTATGTTTGTTTATATAGCAAATAATTTGAGCTGTGCAATAATTAATGATAACACATTATATATGCTGGTGGATATTGTTTGGTGACATTATGGTTCTCGAATTTAACACTATAGTAGCATAAAATCTTTGCTATAGGAAAATTTTATATAGCGCTTTTTTGTGCCATAGGAAAGTGTTATATAGCGCTTATACTATGTTATAGAAAGTGTTATATAGCGCATTTGTTTTGCTATTGTGTAGTTTTTAATGGCTACTATACATTGCCATAACATCATTTACAAGAGCATTTATCAATTGTGGTTTAATAATGTTTTCAAGCTTTTTTCTAGTGCTACAATATAAGATTTCTTGGCTTTTATTTTGTACTATGTAATATTTATCATGACACTGAGAAAGTTCTGTTTATATTGCAATTTGAATCTATATTTAACCTATATAGAGTTGCATCAATATAATTTGTTATTTGAAACATGAATTGCACAAAATGTAATTAGCTTTAATTTATGAAAGACCATGAATCATAAAATATCATATTACATAAAGTTAACTTAACAAAGTCTAAAGATAACATGAACTAACTACACATTAACTAAAAACATGAACTCTAAGAGTGGTTACCATGCCATTATTATTCAAAGAGTCTTGCGGTTTGAGGACTCTCCTTTCTCTAATCTTGGACGTTTCTTAGCAGTGTTGTTCCTCGAACATAGCTTGTGTATTGCATTAATGTCTTCTTCCTCTAGTTCGATGCGGGGATCAATGTCTTCTTCGATGCGTATTAAGTAGCCTAGGTGAGCACAAGCCCGTCTAAACTCTATCTTTGTTATCTCCTTCAGTTCATCATCCGCATCAGTTTGTTGATCGTTCTTTGCTTGTTGTTGTGTCTGTTGTCTGAATGTTGGTACCACGTTCTTAGCGGGGAGGCCACATATGATTCCTTTACCTTCCATTTAACTTGAAAATGAAAGATCTATCATAATAGCGACAGGAAAAGCAAAATAGCGACAGGAAAAAAACAAATAATAAGGGATTCGAGAACAAGCAATAGAAAGAGAGAATAAAACCTTTAGATTCGGCGATGATTTTTTGTTGTGTTTGGCGATGGTGAAAGAGATGATATGATTTCCTCTTTAGATTCAATCTGTGTTTTTTTTGGTGTTTGGCGATGGTGAAAGAAGCTTCGAGAGGCAATTAATTGGGTTTCCTTTGAAGACATCGACTAATGAGACAGAAAAGTAGATATCGAGATGAGCAAAAGTTAATTAAAACAGATCTGATTATTGACCGTTAGATTTATTCTAATCAACGGTAGATATGAATAATTATGTGATCCACACTTTAATCTATTAGCCAATGAGATAATTGTTTCACGATTTGTATGTTATTAGTATACTATTTTGTTATTTTTCTTTGTATTAATTTTGGAAAATGGTGTAACAATTAAATAAAAATTAAAGTTTCATATGGTAAAGTTTAATTTAAATTTTAAAATTATATTTTTACATTGTTAATTTCATGTTTCATATATTGGTGTAGAATGCTTTCAACTAAGAGATTTAGGGTATAAGGTTTAAGGAAAAGGGTTTGAGGTTTATATCTTATATTACTATATGATATAAAGATTTATTTATAATGCTAACTAATATTAATAATTCATAATTATGTACAAATATACATAGTATTATATGTTTACATTGTTAATTTTATGTTTCATATATTGGTTTAGAATGCTTTAAACTAAGAGATTTAGGGTATAGGGTTTGGGGTTTATATCTTATATTACTATATGATATAAAGATTTATTTATAATGCTAACTAATATTAATAATTCATAATTATGTACAAATATACATAGTATTATATTTTTACATTTTTAATTTCATGTTTCATATATTAATAATTCATAATTATCTTATTTTTAAAAAAATTTCTCTACACTATTTGGATTATTTATATATTGATGTTTATATTGTATATATCCAAATTTTTAGATATCGACTAATAACATATCTAAATGTTTTAAAATTTGGCTTATTATCTTTCTATATATTTTTAAGTATATCTCGAACATTTTAAAAACAAAAATTAAGTAACTTGTCCCATTAAATTATTTGAAACATAGAATTTCTGATTCAACATAACAATCCAAAATAAAAACAAAGGGATCCAAAGAACCATTGTACGACACAAAAGAACACTAAGTAGTCATGTCTTTAAACTAAAAAACACGTTCTCCCATCTGAAACATCACTTGTCCTCATTATCCATTACAATATTACCTTCTGGCCAGGCAACACAAGTTCCATGTGCATCTGCCATACACTCGATTTCAGGGGTTTGCCTCCAAACTGCAGCATCTTTAACAATCACAACATCCACCCATACTCGACAAGCATTAGGCCCCAGTTTTTGGTGATGTACCTCTTGATCAGGATTACTAGACGACCAACGTCCTTCAGCAACAACGCGCTTCTTTCCGGATATATCCATCAACAAACATTTTTGATTTTCTTTGAAGGCGAGATGCTTCAAGAACAACCAGCAAAAAGATAGACAGAAATCAACCACAAGCAAAGATTAAAGCCATACAACAAAAACTACCATAACCAAAACATGTACCTGTGATTTGCGACGAGGAGATGCCCCTGTCAGAGATTGTTTTGTTTTGACTAAAGGTTTCTTCAAAGGAGCTTTTGGAGTTTCTAGAGACTTGTCCTTCTGATAACTTGGACTTGCTGAGTTAGTCGAAGATACATGAATATTAGGAGATCTAGAAATTACAGGAGACATCTCATTATGAGATCTTATGCTTCCTCCATTAGATGTAGATTGTTGAAGAACAGGGGATTCATTCGATGTTGTCTCAATCACAACTCTATTTGCAGGCCATGCTATAAAACAGTTCAAAGAATCCTGCAGAGTTCTCATTTCCGCTGTAGGCCTCCATAGCCATGTCTTTGTGTTTAAAACCGAATCCACATAAACTTTGATTGCATTTGGACCAATAGGAAGTCCATTTACCAACGCTTTCGGTTCTCGAGACTGCCATCTGCCTTCAGCTACAACTTCATCATTCTTGCCCAAAGCCTTGAGTTTGCATCTGTTTTTTGAACTTGTGCTAGGGCTCTGTCGAACAAAGGTACAAAACATGAAGAATGATTATTTGAGAAAGTGTGATCTACATACAAAAATAATTAATAAAAGATACTTAACCTTAGGTGCAATGTCTTCTGCAATGCTACCTTCGCTTGGAACAATACATAAATCAGCATCCCATGCAATCATTTCTCCAACTACATCCTCAATAGTAGACATCTCAGGTATAGGTCTCCATAATGGAGCTTCTGGCTTGGTAGCAGATTCAATAAAAACCTTAACTGCATTAGGCCCTAAAGGTATCCCATGTACTAATTCATCAGCATCATAAGAAACAATACGGCCCTCAGCAACATTATCATCAGAAGAAGTCCAGTCAACCAAATTACACTTAGGAAGTGTTTTGGTATTTACACTCCTATGTATAGAGTTTTCACCAACATCACACTCTTGTCGCTGCAATTTCAGAAACATATCAACATATAGTATATATAACTTATTAAATATTATATCAGTAAACAATGTGTATATAGTATACTAACCTGATCATAAATTTTTTCAATAATTTGCTCTAAATCCTGAATTCTATTCTTCATTTGAACCTGATCTGCTTCCATTGCAGCCATAGAGCTTATGTTGACTTGGAAACAAGAAAGTTTGGTCAAGCTCATGCCTCTGCCCATTGCCCGCAGTCTTCCTGGATTATCAGGTCCCAAAATTTGACTAAGTATATCTTCCTTTGGATTTGTTGTAGTCGAATCCTGATTACCTTCAATTTCTAGCTCGGCTGCCTTTCTCTGCAAACAAATACCAAAGTAATGTACTCATTAATGATGACCAATATATTAAGTAATTTAAGAAGAATAAACATAACATACCATCATTTCAGCTGCCTCTGTATTTACAGGAGTACCATCCTTCTTGGTCCGTGACTCGACCCACACTTTTGCTCTTGTCACCTGGGATGGGTCTGAGCTTGTCTGGATTAAATCTTCTCTCAATCTGACCATTCCTTTACGGCCAAGGCAATGAGGGATCTGCAGCTTCCTTTTCTTCTTCATAGAGTCACTTATTACCTTAAATGCATTACTAGTCTTCTCTTTGATAAACTTACGCCATTCGGGTTCAGTTATATTAGGTGGTCGCAGATCCATCCTATCTTTCATGTTATCAGCTCCTCTGACCGCTGAAACAAGGCGTGATTTGGAGGATCTCCATATATCTCTCATCTGACAAAATGCAGCAGTTTTTTTCCATGGTTGGTCAAGATCAAACCTTGCCTGCATTCATATGAATAATTGAAAATCAGAAATTACACAAAGCAATTCTAATTCAATGAAGCAACATGTAAAAGTAAATTACAGAATACCTCAATAGATTTCCACAAAACAAGTTTGATATCTTCACTTACTTTCCTCCAATCCCGGATTGTGTAAGGAACATGTTCCCGTACTATTGTACCTAAATATGATGCAAACGGTATTGACCCTGGACCATAAGGTTCTCCCATGATAGTATAATCAACGTGAACCTTTTCATTTGGATCCTTGGCGATGTTTTTCATCTTTGTTGGTCCTCGTTTCCTTTTACGCTTTGGTTCAGCAACATTTTCAGCAACATTCGAAGTATGACCTTCATTGTCAGCAGCAGCATCATCATCAACTGGTTCAACTACATTGTCTTCATTGTCTTCATCATCAAACACCAAACAAATACCAAACAAACACCAAACACATTCACAGCAACAGTTTATTAAAACGAAATATCAAACAACCAATTCAGTCAACTCTTAAACAAAACAATCAATTTCAAGTTCATTGTGAATACTAGCCTCTTTGTTCTGATGCAAACAGGCAGAAGATGCAGACAAGATGCAGGCAGATGCGGGCAGAAGATCCGGTCGATGAGATGTGATTACCTTTCAATGTTAATATCAGTCAGAAATCAAATACTAGTAAATAGTCAAGAACTCAAATTACCCAATTGAATGTCGTATACCTTTCAGGTGGATGAGATCAGCTGGTTTCGAAGCTACTGAGACAGAGAAGGAGAGAAACGGATCTATTGAGACAGAGAAGCTAATGAGTTCGAGGCTAATGAGACTGAGATCGCCTGAGCTATTGAGACAGAGACGGAGAGAGACGGCGGCGACGGAGAGAGACGGCGGCGACGGAGAGAGACGGCGGCGACGGAGAGAGACGGCGGCGGCGGAGAGAAATGGCGACGGCGAAGACAGACGGTGGCGGATCGAGAATCAACGGTGGAGAAAGAAGGAGAAAGACAGAGACGGAGAGTTGAGAATCGATGGAGATTGTGATGTTGATAATCGAGATTTCTTCAAATTGGAATCGAGAGTACATGCAGTGGGTATTCAGATTTCACAATGGAATCAAACACTTTGAGATTGAATCTGAAATTTTGGAGAAAGCTTTTTTTGTTTTGTTTTTGGAGCTAAGTGTAAAAGACTTTACTTTTACTATTGAGAAATCGAGACTTTTTTTGGTTGTGGGGGGGGGGAAATTTGCCTCCAAAATTACCTTTCCCCGCTACAATACTGAGTTAAGTTCCCGCTTAATGAAAACTATATCTTAGCGTCAATATAGTGCTGCGAAATACTTGCCATCCGATTTTGGTACTTTTAGTAGCAGTTCGTAAATTTGCGCTACAAAGAAATGCTACCGAAGCTCCTTTTTCTTGTAGTGTTGGATATTAGATTCTATTATAGTGACCCTCCTCTTCTATTAGGTTCAAAGATGAAGAAGCAGAATCATGTATAAATAAAAATGACTAGTGGATTTGATTGTTGTGAACTGGTTTTTATTCACTTCTAAACTTTCATTAGGTGGGGAAAGTGATTCGTATAGAAAAAGCTCAAAAGAATAACGAAGCAAACAAGATAGCTAATAAGAAGAATATTTGGTGAGAACTATGATGTTTGTGAGAACTGTAAAATTTGTGGTGTGGTTTTTGTTTTTGGGTTCTTTGCCTGTGTACCTCGATCATCATATTTCTTTATATTTATGTACTATTAGAATTATTAGGTATAAGTGGATCTCTTACGAACAATTAAGACAATTTTAGTATAAATGATATTATTTGGTACAACTAAACTTTAAAATGAGTTAAATATTTTGTGAAAAAATAGATTAAAAAAAACACGTGATAAAGAAAAGTACAGCGCCGCCAAAAAAAAAAACTGATTTAACACGTGGCGCCGTCAAAAACAACATATCACATAAAAAATAACATAATTGTACTCAAGTTAACTGTTGAACAAAAACTCATAATAGTTGTACATTTGCAATTTTAATGTATTTCTAGTTGAACTGTTGTATAAAATATTATGGATTAGTTGTACACATGATTTTTGACTTTTAGTTATCATTTACAATGTTTTTATATTAACATTTGTGCAAAATCTAATATTTTGTATCTTTTGCATCATTAAAGGTTACCATTACATATGTGTTCTTTATATTGTAAGGGGTAGTTGATGTGAAAACATGATTTTGACGTTTGTTGCGTACTATTTCCTGAAAATAGAATAAGATACTTTATTTAGCAATTACACAATTTGTCATAGTATTACCATTTGTACTAGTTATTCAATATCTATATGTACATGTTGTATCTACCATTTGCACCAATTGTACCATTTGAACCAGTTATATTATATCTTGAGATTTAGCAATTTCGAATTATAATCTATCCAAGAATCACTATGATTTAACAACGAAAATCGAGAAATTAATAAAGCAAATGCCTATTCTATCCAGAATACATGGTTACCAATTAATTGTGGATGCCAAATGAACCAATTTTCAAATCCAAATCCCTAATTTTGCATATCTCCAAATATGGAATAAGAACACATCTTAACAAGTGGAGCTTTATCAATGGCAAAAGGAGAAGGAAATAGATTGTAGAAGGAGAAAGAGGCGAAATATGGGCCAGCGATGAACTCAACTTGTTCAAAGAGAATTTTGACGAGGAAAAGGATAGTCTCGGAGGAGAAGGAGCTTGTGAAGAACGAGAATGAAAAAAAAAACGTGAATTTGATTTTTTTTCTTTTTTTTCAAAAATTATTTTTAGTGATTTACTGCTCGAATTACTCAATTGTTTCATTTACTTTCATTAAGAAGAAAATAGTCAATTCACATCTCTTTTAAATAATTTTAAAAAGATGGCATTAGATCATGAGGTGACAGCTAAGATTTGTTTTTTCTAGAGCCGTACGCTCGAGCTCGAGCTCGAGAGAGAATTTGTAAGAGCATCCACATTGGACAACCCTGGTTAAAGTTTTTTAATATATTTTATCATTAAAAATAATATTAATTTAAGTCATGAGCTTTATTAATTCTTTCTTAATTTTAACTCATACATTGGAGAGACTTCATAGAGTTCTTAAAATATTTTTTTTT
Organism: Erythrophleum ivorense; assembly: GCA_026724425.1. NCBI lineage: Eukaryota > Viridiplantae > Streptophyta > Magnoliopsida > Fabales > Fabaceae > Erythrophleum > Erythrophleum ivorense. Next base: position 8,847 of record JAIUCV010000876.1, read on the forward strand.
TTTACAAATTGTTGTAAATTTATTGAAAATCAAGTGAAAAATGAATCATATTGGAGATTAGTCTTCGTCTCCATTTAGTGTTCAAGGTGGAACACATATTAGCGTTGCAGCTTCGATGCTTGCTTTTTCACAGTCGCCATTTGAGAAGTTCCATCCACGGTCCATCCATTTTTATACAACATATGTGTATATTCATCCAAAAAGATAAACAATTATCAATGATTCCGCAACATAGATGGTCATGCCTACAAAAAACTAAATGCTACCACTTTGTATAATTATGGTCAATGTTTTAGCACATTTTGCATCTCTACAAGTTTGGTAAAAACTATACTCATGGAATCTTATTCAAATTCATTTCCAAATTATCAAAGATGAAATGCAAGTTAGTTATAGTGTATGACACAAATACTAAAGTAAGGTCTCACAAGATAACACAGAGTGTCTCAATATGCCGATCAAAGCACGAAACTTAGAGAGGATTAAGAAGGAAAAACAAAAACAAAAATGCACTTTTACATGCTTATATAGTACAACTACAGAAGCTGTCAACAAACTTAGTTCCAGAAACTATTTCACAATAGCTAATTGTATTAACAAAGAAAAATTACCCGATAATGCAACAACCCTTTCTTTGGCTTCTTGGCTCCAATTGTAACCCTGAATAGCTCCATATACCCCTGCATATAGTCACATGTCCAAAGCTTTTGACCAATCCTCCAAGCTGCAAACAACTTCACGCTTGCTCTCCTTGATAGCTGTCAGTATTGTTTTCAAGAGGAAACGGGCGCTATCACTGCAATATTTCATTCCAGACTTAGCCAACAAGCACAGCAGACATGGAAAGCAAAGGCAAAATCACAATTCAATAGTTTCATTATACTATGCTCACCACTAAGACACAAACGCAAGACTGTAATTAAATGATTTCTATAACTATTAACTTGTATCAAGTTCTACTTTCTCTACTCAGTAGATACAAATAAGGCAATTATAACACAGACTGCAAATTCAATGCCCTTTTTTGGATGACAACTTAAGGATGCAAAATTGTCCTCTTCTAAGAGGATGTGTATCTTCAATCAAATCAGAAAGAACAATTCTGAAAGAATACAGCTCAAAAACCATCTCTAATTTCATCAGGGAACTAGAATCGGTACATTGGGCAAACAATTTTGAAACCAAAAGAAGAAATTTAACTCACCAATCGTCAACGTAAAAGTAACCCAGAAGATGGATTGTGTGAGGCCAATCATCATGGAAATATATTGAAGAGAAGAAGAAGATCGAAGGAGAAGAAGAAGACGAAGAGATCAATGAGAGATTGAGGAATTGTGCGGAGAAGCAAGAGAGAAAAAGGAAATTGCTTTTCAAAAAATAAAACTTATCACGTGTCTCTCAGAACCGGTTCTATCGGATATTCGCAGAGAGACGGTTCAACAAAAATTCATGCCAACTCATTTCTTATTTTTCTTTTGTTCTTTTCTTTTTAATGTCTAGTCAGCATAGAACTTCACATAAACTGTCCGATAAGGATGCTCTAAGAGCATCTTTAAAGCAGAGACGCAAAAGAAACAATTAAATATTATTTTTTTAATAAATAAAAATTGATTTTCGAAGAAAAGAAAAGAATTAAAAAATTGATGAATTGGGTAATGACACATGTGGAACTTTATATGAGAGACGGTCTCAATGTCTCTTCTATCATAAGCAATTCAGAAGAAAAGTTATGCCACTTCATTTTTCATTTTTTTTTTTTTTGGGTGCAGAGCCTCTAGGTGTCTCTCCGTTAAGGATGCTCTAAGAAAACAAGTTTTGCGAAGAGCATAGAAATTCTTTCTATTCTTCACTTATTTATTTACAGTTACGTTTGACTCGTAACCAAACACGGTCTTTCTAACGGATATGTTTTCAAACGTCATGGGCTTTTTAGTAACCCAACAAAAGATGGATCAATTTATTATTTAGTAAACTCAATGATTTAATGAATCCGACTCTCTATGAGAAAATCAAAATTATTTTCTTTATTTCGTCACTTCAATCATTTTTTTCATCAACAAATTAAGGATCATTAAAAATAATGTACAATATGATAATTATGAGATCTTACTCAACAGTAACAATTTACGGTGTTCAAATTTCTTTTTTTCTTAATGTTGAACAAATTATAGTGGAACCAACCATTATTATCCAATAGTCATAAACATTGTTAACAAGGTTTTAAAGTTTAAATTGTGGAATCGAGTCTGCATAAGATATTTATGTTGAATTAAAAACTGTACACGTATCGTGTTCACGGTAATTGATGGTTTGAGAAAAAAGAAGAAAAATTTTAGAAAATTTAACTTTAGAAAACTTAACTTTTTTAAAAAAAACCAAATTTAAGATTTTAGCAATGGAAGAAAGAAAAATTAACATCGCACACAAAATTGTTAACATATTTGCGTGAAAATTATTATTAAAAAAATGCTAAAAAACCAAATTTAACAATTTAGCAATGGAGATGGTCTTATGCCCAATTAGATCAAGAACTTTGGAGAAAGACGGTTGAGGTCTAAGTTCTAAACCGGAAACAGAAACCAATTCAAACCATGACACTGGCTATGCAATATAAACAGATTTTTGTCTTGGACACAATTGGCCGATCTATTTTTCCGAGCAATTGATAATATACAAGAATAAACCCACAGGCTTTCTCTACTGTTATATTTACTTCTTTTCGACAACGTGCTAAGACTCGTCCGGTTTTGGTTCGAGAGTTACAGATATCTTCTCCTTATGATCGCCTCTTAGAACCTCTACGGACACCTGAGAAAATCAGCTCAATAGATCAAATTTCAAAACTCTCTCTCAGTTGCAGATACACAACTTAAGAGAAATGCAGGTTTTCGGCACCTTATCACCGACTTTGCATTGATCGAGAATCCGGTACAGATCACTCCCGTTGGAAACTTTTGTACCGTTCACCGACGTGATTATGTCTCCTAGTATTAGTCTCCCGTAGCCGTCACGTTTTGTTGACTGAAGTCCCTGTTGAACAAAACCAATCTTTACTCACATTTTCAAATGTTAAATCCGACGAGTGAAGCAGAAACTAGATAAATGTCGGTTTTATTTGTGTGATCGCATTTCTCTATTGCCGTCTAAAACAAGACAGTTATGGAAACGTGTTAGTTAACAAGAAGAGGCTTACGGCTTTCCCAGCTGGACCAGTCGGAGGAGCATCCAATACGAGCACGCCGCTCACTCCCAATTGCTCAACAGATTGGTCCGGTGCGAATTTGATACCTAAGATAGGTCTTGTGACTTTTCCAAATCTCACCAGTTGATCAACGATACCACCAACCTGAACATGAGATAAAACAGAGACTCGAAACAGTTCAACTCTATCGTTACTGGATTCAAGGATAGAGAAGACTCTCTGTGAACGGCCTTGGAATGGGGAAAACAGAAATGAGAACTCACGGTGTCAACTGGGATCGAGAAGCCTACGCCAGAAGATGCACCAGAAGGGGAATAAATGGCAGTGTTTATACCAATTAAGGTTCCTGAACTATCTAGAAGCGGTCCTCCGCTGTTACCAGGGTTAATGGCAGCATCCGTCTGTATCACATCTTGAATTGGACGACCGGTCGCAGCAGAACTTATTTCTCTTCTCAGACCACTGTACACATCATAATACACAAGCATGCCACAGTTTCAAGATGAGAAAGCACCATAGAAATGGTTTTGTCTATGTATAGTAAAGTAAAGCCATTTGTCATTTGGATTCTTAACATACCTTATAACACCAGTTGTAAGGGTATGATCAAGTCCAAACTGCCAAAAAAAAAAAACCACGAATGATTCTTTCTTTTAAGTGTGTGTGTATAGGAAACAGAGAATCTCATCATTTTCAAGGATGTATACTCACAGGATTGCCAATGGCAAAGACTTTCTGGCCCACAAGCAAATCTGCAGAGACTCCAACAGGTATAGGTCTTAATTTGTCTTTTGGAGCATCGATACGTAGAACAGCAACATCCTTGTCTTGGTCGAATCCAACAACTTTTGCATCATATGTTGTTTGATCAGCAAGAGTGACCCTGTTATGGATCGTATAATTTCTTCATCATAAACAAACATCCAAGTGAAATATGAAACAGCGTAGTCCTTTCACCAAACTACTAATTTTCATATCTTAGACGAATCAAAGACTATAGTTCCACTTTAATGCAACCACTAAAACTACAGAATTCGTGTAAAACAAGAACAGTTTTACAGGACTCTTGACTAGTCCAAAGAAAGAACGAGCAAGTGATATTTCAAGTATCCAAATCAATTCAACAAAAGAAAAAAATTGACCTGAGATCAGAAGCACCACGGATGACATGATAATTGGTAACAATGTGACCCTGCTTATCCCACACGAACCCTGAACCAGATCCTTGCGGCACCTCAAGCACGTCCAATGTGAACGCGTCCTGCCTAATCCAAACCCACAGAAATGAAAATAACATTAGACAACTGAGAGAGAAGATGATTACATGCAAATGTACGCTGAAATAGATCAATATAGTTCATCCACACCATTAGCTTAACATAAAAATTATTCGACTACAGAAGAAAACAAAATGTGTTCCCATCAAGTTCACCAATTAACGATGAGAAATCGAATTCTAATTCGATGGGAAATTTCAAATACAGAGATATTTGATACCTCACGGCGAGATTAGTGATGTATACAACGGAAGGAGTGTTCTCCTGGAACAATCGAACCGTCGCGAGCTCATCTGTCTGTAGCTTCTTCGGAGTAGTGACGACGAACGCAGCAGCGGATTCGACGGCGGGAGACGCTGCGAATAGGGAAAATGACAAAGCGACGGAGGTGCAGAGGAGGAAGAAAGGCTTTACGGCGGAGAACGGAGGTCTAAGCGACTGAAGAAGACTATCATCATCTCCATTGTCTTCTAGTGGAAGCTTCGAGAAAATCCGCAGACACCGTCTCGATCGGATAGGGTAGAGAGAAATCGAGCTCGGAGACGATCGCAAAGAGAGATTCAAGAAGGTTCCATTGGAGAACTGAGAGGAAGGAGGAGAGTGAAGGAAGAGAGTAGAAAGGAGAAGCGAACAACTCGTCGCCATTTCTTTCTGTTCATGGACAAATGGGATTGTGGCTCTGTTTTATTTCATTTGTTTTATTTATTTTTTAATCAATATTGTTTCGTTATCGAGTATAAAACATTTTTTATTTCTTTTTTGTTCAGGCTTTGAAGTTTCAAGAGAACGGAGGAGTTGTCACCATTTTGAACGCTAAACGCTTAAAAATTGATTACTTACTACTTTATATTATCTTTCTTCAAACCTTCAAAAAATCTCGAGATGTACTCATGTTAATTTAGTAAATAAAAGAGTAATGCAGAAATTAAAGGTTGGTTTAGTAGAAGGAGTATAGCTGAAGCTCGCTATTTTGATGGAGAAGAAGAGAAAACACTTGAGACTTCAGAGAATCTTTTGAGGCGGTCTAAGTTCTTTTGGCAGTTCAGTGAAATTCCCAGCGTCTACATCGGATTGAAACATGGGCCTTTTCCCCATTTGCCACACAATCCCTTCAGCGAGATGTTCTTTGTTCGGTGTCAGCATTACAAAGTTTGGATCAGCTCTTTGGTAACTGCAATGTCGAGAGAATAAACCCACATTAAAACAGCAAGTGGCATTGTAATGTGAAAGATTTGAAACCATCAAAGTTAAGGAGGGCTGATTAATCTCAAACTAGTCAGTCACTCATGGACTTACCTTGCTTCCCTTAAGTTATCAACACGGAGACCGAACCCATATGCTGTTTGTCTAGTCGAATGATTACTAGTTGCTGCATAAACAAAGCCCCAGAAATCTTACACACCACATCTATGTAGAATTCTCGAAATGTTCATCAAGAAGTTTCCATTAATGGAAGATTGTTTGTCAAAGACATACCTGAAATATTGAATGCAAAAGACGGTTTCCACCACGACTTGAATGCTAATGAGAATGTTGAGCTTTGAGCTCCGACTTTACCCTGCAAATATTGAAAATGTTATACACGGAGATACGGTACTCCATTATTATAAAGCTTTTTTGGTTACTCACAAAGGCATATATGTTCTACCTTCAGCAAGAAGTTCTTATTGGCTTGCCAAGATGCAGCCATCTGCAATGAAGAATCTTTGAAATTGTCTGATGTCTTGGTATCATCAACCCTGCAATACAAGAGAAAAAGATAAAGCTATGTTTTCATGCAAATAGACAAACACTAGCTTTACAATGTTTTTGCTTAAAAGATGTTCACTACCTCGTTTGTAACTCAAAACCCAAGTCAATGTAGTTTGTGATTCCAACTACTTCGTTTTCTTCAAAAGGATTTTTCACCTGTTCCAAGTCCACCAAGACCATTTCAGATTGAGACAGAAGCTGAGCTAACCTTTTTATATCAGTGGACCTCGTAATAGATACAGCACAGATAAAGGACTGGTTTGAAAGAGTCATACCCGTCTTTGGACCACTACATGTTGGTAGAACGAAGCGATAAACTGCATTTAGAAGAAGGATAACAAAATCAGCAAGACTTAAGAATGCAATTAGTGGATAACAATACAGAGAAGTTGATGAATTGTTTGCGCAAAAGATCAGTGCATATAAACAGGATAACAGCCATGTTTCCGTCGACACAGACATTAAAAGTATGACCTGAGAGCTCCTCGCTAGTTCAAGACCAAAGTTGAAAGAAGGACTTAAGGGGCTTCTTGAGCCTACTCCATAGCCAGCAGCACAACTCCAGTTCCTTAGGTCAGTGTATTTCTCGGTGTCTTTGCTTTTATCTAATACAAAGTTCTGTTACTAGTGTTGTTGCCCATTTTTCTTTAAATCACATAATGCATAGATTCCACAAGTGAAATCTGGTCAAAAAAGAATTAAAAAATGTACCACATAGCGGCTCATATTGCACTCCTACTGTAAGCCTTCCCATCTTGCTTACCAGCCATGCACTCTTTGGCAATTCGTCTTTTGCCGAAATGAGGAGTGAAACGGTCAGCATTATGCGCGAAAAAAAGTAAACAACGGAAAATTGCAGAGGAACTAGAGGTTCTTACTAGTAAAAGGAGAGACAGTAGCTCCCAGAGATAAATTCGTAGAGCCATATCTCAATCCCATGATTCCATATTCTTCAGATAATTTTTCACTACAGAAACATCATATTTTCATTTACACTAAAGGAAAACATCCAATCAAAGTAAATGTCAGGCCTCTTCCCATAACTGTAACCTACGTCTTTTTCGAAAGCAAAGGGTAGATTGCAAATGCTCCAATCCCATATTTAGGGTAATAAGCCGAAGATCTCATCAGTAGAACCCTTAGTGATGACAAAACAAAAAGATTCATTTCAAAAACGTTAAACTAGTGTAATGAAGATTAGCTCCCAGAAGATCTTAAAAGTAGCAAGGAGTTTACGGATTTGAGGTTGACACAGAGAGGTCCACAAAAGTATGAGGATCATCCACATCACTGCACATTTAAGAAAAAGAATAAAACTGAGCAGGATTCTTATATTTCAGAGAAAGAAAAAAAACTAAAATCCAAATGCCGTATTGTATACCTTTGCCAGCGAAACAGTGCATCTCCCACGAGATCTCCTTTAGCTTCACTGTCTAGAGCGCCTGAAACCTTATATTATATTAAGGGAATTTACAATTTGTACTATCACCATTGATGCACAAGTTGAGATTTTTTAGAGGCACAACTAAAAAGGGTAAAGAGTTGTTTAATGGATACAGATGCAACCAGGTCCACGTGAGGGTCATCCATAGGCTTCAACAGGAACTTTGCAGAGAAGTGACGCGCTTCTTCAAAGTAGTCCTCAAAGAGACATTTCAATGCAAGCTTCCCAAACAGCAAATTGTATGATGGTTCCAACATCCTGCATCACCTCGACAATTACAAAAAACTGAGCAAAATACACATTCCCAATGCATTCACAAGGTAGCACAATACACGGTGTCACACAATTAATGAAATCAGAAATCCATAAACTGATAGAAATGCATAGATCGCCAGGTAACACACAAAAATTTGATCAATTTCGAATTCCGAGTGGTAGAACAGAAGAAGAGGATACCGGTTACGGGCGGAGAGAGGAGGGAAATCAAAGAGCGGAGGGACAAGCACCACCGGAGGCGGCGGTTCCTTGGGCAGAAAATTCCCCATTTCCGGAGAAGAGGAGAGACAGATGGTAGCGAGGAGGGCTCTTCTCTCTTGTTGCTACTTGAGCTGAAGAGAGTTAGTGAGTGTGGGGGACGAAGAAGAGCAGCGCTTGTCTCGCTTCCTTTTCTCCTTTCCCGTTTGAATCTCTCAACCCTCCTAAAATAAGAAGTAAAGAATCCCCCAACTCACAATACCAAAAAACTAATCATCATAAGCCAGAATTTCGTTTCGAGGCACCACGTTCGCTCGGCTAAGAAAAAAACCCTAATGGCATACCTATAAATATTGTTTGTTATTGTTTCTTAATTCTTGCGTTTCATCGTCGATATTCAATTGCTTTTGTTTGAGTATGTTTTCAATGACTTTCGTGTTGTGTGCTCCGACTACCTCCTCCCGATCTCTTCTATGTTAAGAAAATTAGTTTAAGTTTTTCATGGCAGTTGATAGATGTGGAAATATGACTGCAGCTGGAACAGTCGGATGTGTCAATCAAGCTTTGTTTGAATGTCTTTGCTCTGGTAGGAGAGTCAGCTTTGGGACTTAGTTCAGAGTTGCAGGAATACATCGTGTTTTTTCATCTTAAAATCGTAGGGTTAATGGCTGTGTGATCAGTTCCCAACCTCAAAAAATTGATATAGACAAGGAAGAGGTAATAGTTGATGAGGATGATGTAAAGGATTTGCATGAGAAAACCAAGTCCTTGCGTGGTTAATTCAACCAGAAACTAAAGAAGCTCCCTGTTAGTCAGCTCTTCCTTTGTAACAGCATTCGGTGAATAAGAGCTATGGATGGTGATGAGATTTGGTCAGAAGCTGAAGAGAAAGATTTGCGTGACTTTTTGAAAGAACATGGCAATGACAGTCCTGCAACAACAACTAAATCAACTAATCAGTCGTTCCGGTTAATCATTAATCTTGCAATAACCAATCCAGTCGGACTCTCCTAAAGTCAAAGACTCTAAGGAAGAGCATACCTCTTTTTTCATCATGTCTGATGAATCAGAATAGTCTTGCGCAGAGCATAAGATCTGTGTGTCTTGCGGAGAGCCAACATATCAGATCATCTGGACCCGGCAGCAAGAGATTCAGAAAATCTAGCAACAAGTCTGCGGAAAGGCTTGGATATCATTAACACTACTCTGAACCCTGCATCAAATAGATGCTCAGTTTTTTTTTTTTTTTTTTTTTTGTGATAACTTGACCATGCAGCCTTCCACAGAGATATTGCAGACAAATGATGGACTACTCTGTACTTCCTGTCGACAGAAATAAGAGAACAACTGTACGGTGCTCTGCAGCCTGAATTATTAAGTGTACACACCCTTTATGATGTTCGATCTTGAACAACAACTGCATATGGAAATACAATAAATAAAAAAGAATTGACAAAACTATGAATGTGTACTTATGTGCAGGAGGCTCTATTCTTGGAGTTAATTTCTTGATGGAACTTTCAGTTTACTTCATGGTAAAATAACAAGCATGCCAACTTCATTCCTCTGGCCCTCTTTTCTCTTAGTTATAGTGTTTTTTTTTTTTTTTTGGTTTGCAAAAGCAGATATGTGTGTGATGTAGAGAGTAGGGAGAGTGAGTGATTATATAGAGATGAGTGAAGGTTTGTTTATGTTAATGTCAATGCGATAGATCTAGAGGAAAAAAGTAGTTGGCCTTTTTATTGTCTATTTTGGGATTTATTTAACTATTAAATTTAATTAATGATAAAATTATATGGGTTTAAGATCAACCACGTTTTTTATTATCTACAAACAATCGACGCTGATTATGTTCGGTTTACTTTAAACTAAATTAGATTTCGAAATTCAACGTTTAATGTATAGAATTATGGAGTTATATTTTGTTTATGTTTATTTTTTTGAGGTTTGACAATAGAATGTGGGTTTATGGTTTATATTTTTTGTGGTATATATATATTATATTTTTGGGCTTAGGGTTTATAATCTAGGTTTAGGGCTTATGTTTTTGGGGTGGGGGTTTAGAGTGCGGGTATTTTAAAAAATTTAAATACACCAACATTGTCGATTTAAAACAAAAATAACAACAACTACTTTTCAAATAATTAAAACAATAAAATAAAATCCAGAACCAATTTACATTGTGGGGTTAGGGTGTATGGTTTAGGGTGGGAGTGGTGGTGGGGTGGGGTGTTATAATGTGAGGTTTGGGTTTATATTGATAGGTGTAGGGTTTAGTTTTTAGTGCATTTTAATTTTTTGAATTATTATGGAATTGTATATCAAAATTAAAAATTATTGAATATTATTTTATATCTATCATTCTAAAAATACATTCACAATATAAAAAAATAACACAATTAAATTAAATCCTGAACCAGAAGATAATGACAACAATATATTTCTAAAAGATCATTATTATATAATATAAAGATATAAACTATTTAACGAGATATTCTTAATGAGTTGGAGATGAATAAGTGGGGAAACTCGATGAGTTTTTCTTAAATTGTTATTTCATGAAAATAAAATTAAAATAACTAATATGATTTTATCCACTATATCGAGAAGATAAATACCATAAAATCTTTAAAAAACATAAATTATATAAAATTGATTATTGTATAATATAAAAAAAACATTTGGTTTTATTTGAATATTTAAATTATTTTTATGATCATGTTTTGATATTTTTCTGTTTGTTTCAGTTTTAATAAATATTATAATATTTAAATTATTAAAAAAACATTTTAAACTTATAAATGTTTTTTTTTCTCAAAAACAGCTCATGCCCACGCACGGCGTGGGCCGACCACCTCGTTGAAACTATATTAATTGCATTACGCTGACGTGGCACTTGTTCCGCGATCGTGTCACGCTCACTGTGTGCTGACTGCTGACAGTGCCGCTTCAGAAATGTACTAATTCAAAAAACAAATCAATATTTATAAGAATATATTTTTTTTTTTGTAAACCAGAAATTGATATATTGTTAGTGTAATTTGAGCTTTGATCTATTTCTAATATACATTATGATATATTAAATGTCATAATATGTTGCTACTTCTGAAATCAGCTAAATCTTTATTGAACGTTCTAGACATTTTAGTTTTAGTTTACTTGAACATTGGTTTGGCACGGTTTGATTGTTACCATGTTGGCAATGAAAAATAGATCATGAGTTTTCAGATTTTCGGCCTACAATATATATAAGAAGTTGACATTGGATTATACTGGTTACACACGTGATCAACTGAATGATAAAAAAATGACTTAATCGAATTATAAAAAAAATATATATTTAAAAAAAAAAAAACGATGTAAATTCCACATGCATCCATCAGTAACTTGCTCGTCCAAATATCATATCACAAAATTAAATTTTATATTTACTTTCCAGTTGGTCAACTTGTAATATCTTACAGGATGGATAAACTCTTTCCCTTAGTTTAATCCTCTTAAAAAATAAACTACTAACATGCCAAGGAACATGAAGCGACGACTTCATGTTCACATATATGAGAAAAGCTTCTTGTTAAAAGCTCTTTGCATCTAACTCCATGGAGACTTCCAAATTTACTTTTATCATCATCCTTTTCCTATTCGGGGTTAATGATAAATTCTCGAGCGCATCGCGTATAGATTCTCACAAGAGTTGCAATTTTCCGGCAGTTTATAACTTTGGAGATTCAAATTCAGATACCGGAGCTATCTCAGCCGCCATCGGAGAGGTTCCTCCACCAAATGGAGTTGCCTTCTTCGGAAGATCTGCAGGAAGACATTCCGATGGCCGTCTCATTATAGATTTCATTAGTAAGTATCTCTACTTGTCAAATATTCCTTCTTTGTTCTTTTTTCTTACTTCAAGAAATTGTTTCTATATCAACAAATTAAGCAACACTGACTTCATATTTTAGATCCGGGGAATTAGACTTCCAAAATAAAATAGCATTTACTTTTAGTACAATATAATAAACAGTATTTGTAATGAATTGTGGCAGCTGAAAATCTCACGTTGCCGTATCTAACACCGTACTTGGATTCGGTTGGAGCTAATTACCGGCATGGTGCTAATTTTGCGACTGGCGGTTCTTGCATCCGCCCGACCATTGCTTGTTTCAGCCAGTTCCATCTTGGGACTCAAGTGTCCCAATTCATTCACTTCAAGACTCGTACTTTGTCTCTCTACAACCAAACCAATGGTTAGTTATTCGGTTTAGACATAAAAATTACCAAACCGGAATTTAAAATTAATGCTAGTCCTAACTTCTTTTGTGAACACTTGCGTTTTTTTGCCTCAGGAAAAACTCCATTCTGCAAAGAAGTCCTTGCAAGACCCAAAGATTTCTCAAAAGCTCTTTATACGTTCGATATTGGCCAAAACGATCTCGCGATCGGGTTCCAAAACATGACGGAGGAACAACTCAAAGCAACTATACCCAAAATCATCGAAAACTTCACTATTGCTTTAAAAGTAAGTATCTAAACTTAAGTTGACATCACGTGAAACTTAACATATCAAAATCAAATGATGAATTACACATCGTATCTCATTAATTACTTGGTATATATATTTTAGTTATTGTACAAAGAAGGAGCAAGATTCTTCTCAATTCATAACACTGGACCGACGGGTTGTTTACCGTATATTCTAAAAGCATTTCCGGCTATACCGCGAAATCGGGACGGTTGTTTGAAGCCTCTGAACAATGTTGCGACTGAGTTCAACAAGCAGCTCAAAACCAAAATATCTGAACTAAACAAAGAGTTACCTTCTTCGCTCTTTACTTATGTTGATGTCTACTCAGCAAAATACCATTTGATCGTCAGAGCAAAGAATCACGGTTAGCACTAAACCGAAAAAACCAATTAGATTTTTTTTTTTCATATTGTTCTGGTTTCCATACAGTTAAACCATCTACCAATTAATTCCCGGTTTAATAAAATCTAATTGCAGGTTTTGTGGATCCTTTTGATTATTGTTGCGTTGGGGCGATCGGACGTGGAATGGGATGTGGGAAGACAATATTTCCAAATGGGACAGAACTTTATAGTTCTTCCTGCAAAAACCCAACAGAATTCGTAAGCTGGGATGGCATACATTACTCCGAAACCGCGAATATGCTTGTCGCAAAATGGATTATTGATGGTTCGATAACCAATCCGCCTCTCCCGACTCAAGAAGCTTGCAAGGTGATGAAGAAAAATTAAGGTACCAAAATATTACGAAATTAATGTAACTAGCATAATTTTGTGACATTTTCTGTATTTTTGCTCCTTTCGGATAACTAATAAAAATCTGAATCAGATCATATATAATTAATATATGGACCCGCGCCTTGTGGTGACATTTTACTCTCATATTTTTTTCTTTTATTAAAAATGTCTCTCGGGATTGATATATAACTTCTAATTAGGTACCAATATCTTCCAAATGAAAAATTTGAAAGGTCTCATTACAATTAGCTTCTACCTTAAGAGCTGTTGTGAGTCTGTGTTTTATGGAAACGAAAACAGAAACATGAAAGCGAAACGTTTCGGAAACGGGAAACGTCTTTTTTGAAAAATATAAAAATGGAAACGTTTTGGAAACGTATATATATATATAAAACTCAAAATGTATAATTAAATATGAGAAAAATAAATTAAACCAATCTAATATTTAACAAAGCCAAAGTCAAAGAACCACGAAATAAAAAGATGACAATGAAGAGAGAGGAAAAGAAAAAAAGATTAGAAAGTTTGATAAGAATAAAAAAAATGGTAGAAAATGAAGGAAAAAAATATAAAAAAGTAAAAGACAAATTAAAATAAGAATAAGATAAAATGGGGTTGGGGTTTACGATGTATGATTTATATTGATGGACGTCATGTTTAGTTTTTTGTGCATTTTAAAAAATTTGAACACACTACATTACCAATTAAAAAGAAAAAGAAAACTTCTTTTAAGAAAAAAATAAAAATAAAAGCAAATCTATAACCAATTTGTAAAATGTGGGGTTCGGGTATGCGGTTTGGAGGTGGGGTGGGGGGGGGGGGGGGGGGGGTTATAACGTGGGGTTTGGGTTTAGGGTGTATGGTTGTTTGGGGGGGTGTTACAATGTGGGGTTTGGGTTTAGGGTGTATGGTTGTTAGGGGGGGGGGGGGTGTTACAATGTGGGGTTTAGGTTTATGGTGTAGAGTTTATATTGATGATGTAGGGTTTAGTTTTTGGTTATAACGTGGGGTTTGGGTTTAGGGTGTATGGTTGTTTGGGGGGGTGTTACAATGTGGGGTTTGGGTTTAGGGTGTATGGTTGTTAGGGGGGGGGGGGGGGGTGTTACAATGTGGGGTTTAGGTTTATGGTGTAGAGTTTATATTGATGATGTAGGGTTTAGTTTTTGGTGCATTTTTAAAATTTTAATTATTATGGAAGAATATCAAAATTAGAAATCATTGATTATAAATTTATATCTACATTTCTAAATTATATTCACATATAGAAAAAAACTAAAAAAAAATTAAAGCAAATCCATAATCAAAAGATAACAAAATCATTAGATTTCTTAAAGATCTCAACTATATGAAGATAAAAACTATTTCACAAATCCTTGAAAATCTAAACTATCGGATGAATTGATAGGTGAAATACAAGACGTACACAAGAACAAATAAAAACATGAGTAAAAGGAAAGAAGATCGGTGAAAAAGAAGATCGGTGAAAAAGAAGATTGAAAATATGGAGAAGAAGAAGAAAACTCGAACATGAGGAAAAATAAATCAAAGAAGAAAAAGATCAAGAAGAGATAAATAAAAATTAGAATAATATGATGTCGTAGAAGACGAAGATGATAAAGATAGAGAGAGGGGAATGAGGAAAAAGAAAAACCGGAAAAAGAATGTAAAGAAAATTAAAAAGAAAAAGAAGAATAGTGAGTTGGAGGATATGAAGACATAAAAAAAGATGGAAGAACAAAAATTGGAAGAAGAAGAAGAAGAAGAAAAAAAAGATGATGATAACGAATATAAAATTAAAAGAAAAAGAAGACGATAGAATAATTGGAGAAAATTAGAGGGAAAAAAAACAAGAAGTGAGAATTTTTGGTATCTCTCTAAGCGAATGAAAAAGATTATGTAGAAAATGAGAAAGAGAAGATAAATAAGACACATCAAGATTACAAAAATAAGAAGTCGGCGAAAACAAAAACGATAAATACAATCATAAATTCTACTACTTATGTTATTAAAATCATTAATTAATTAATGTATTTAAAAAATATTGTACCCGCATAAGGTACGGGACCACCACCTATTATATTTGATTTTTCTAACCAAAATATGAATGACATTGTTTGTAATTATTCTAGTAAATGACGTTTTAATTAATATTTGTCTTGAGAATGATTGTGGTGATGATACATCATCATGACAATTTGGTTAATAACACATCACACAAATGTTGTTTTTATAGTGTTTTCTGTTTAATATATTAGAGATTTATTAGTGACTTGTATGGTAGCTAGTAAGTATTAAATCAAATTATGGGTTTCCGTAGACGGTAGTAAATATTCAGCATGATTTACTTAAACAAAACACACAGTCACAATAATCATCACTAGAACGAGTCAATTACAAGAGCATACTAACACGGCAATTTCTTGATATGGCGATTAAAGAACATGAGAGAAGATGGGCTCTACTTTGCTTGATGACAACTTTTTTTGGTTGCTTTGCTTAGTGATAACTTCTTGATTCGGTGGGTTGTTCTTATCATGTTACATGTGGATAGATATGTGTATATTCGGTTGCTATCAGATACATGAACATGACAGTCTATCTATGATCTTTCCCTGCTAGGTTGTAGACTTGTAGACAAGAGTTGATCAAAACACTTGTTAAGACAATATCAGTGGTCCCTTCAAAAAGATATCAGATTCAAACACTTGTTTACACAAGGTTATAGTAGCGTTAAAAGCCAGATAAACTCTTATTAAGAAGATTTCATATTTCAACCAAATGTATACTTTTTATGTCTTTCTGTAGTAATATTCTTTTTGTCAACATTGTCTCTTTCTGTAGTTTCGAATAATAAACGAAAGTTCACTAACTTGCATATTCATTAGTTAAGAATCATAAGGAGACACACAAAAAAATCATAAGGAGAATTGTTATAGCTCTTACTCTTTATTTATAACAAGAAAATAAAATGCCAATAGATACAAAACAAATGCAACTTGAATGTTTTAGCAAATCTCTGAATTCTAATAAAATCAGAAAACACAAAAACCTCTTCCTTTTTTTCCTTTCTCTCAACCGTGTAAGTACCGTATTTGAACTCGTATTCCGTATATATATACATTTTAGACCGGACCACAACCCGGTTCATCAATAAACCTGCCTTTGTCCAACATTGGGTGCAATTTCAGGGTTTTTGTCCAAAAGAGTAAGAAGTGCTCTGTTTCTCTTGCTCCTTCCTCTTCCGGCTTCTTTCAACAACGCAGCCAGCCTCTGCTTCTCATCTTCCACCTCCGGATTCGCCGTCCCAAGCTTCTCCTCTCTTGTCCCAACCACATACTCCAATATCTCTATAGCATCATCTAACCTGTATAGCAAGCAACACATCGCTTGCACCTCAAACATAACCTAAAGAGAAAAAGACCTGTTCAAGTTGTTAAATTTACCTGCCCATTGCGTCGTAAGTTCCGGCGAGGTTACTGTAAACCGCTAATGTATCTGGATGGTACGGTCCATACTCTTTCTCGAGAATGGCTTTCGCTTCTTCGAACAAATCCGCAGCTTCGTTGATCGCATAACGTTGAACGCAAGCAAGTCCCATCTGATTCAGAGCAATCCCGAAAAGAGCCGTTTTCTTCTCTCCACTGTTGCGAAACTTCGATATGGCACTCTTGAAAATGTTATAAGATTCAGGATAGTTCCCAATCATATAACAAATCACACCCATTTGAGCTTCGATACCAGCAACCGTGTTTTGTTGACCAGGAGCGTTTGCATATATCTTCAACGCACGTCTCAGCAGCTTAAGAGACTGTTCCAATTCGTTCATAGACTGATATATCGCAGAGATCTCTATAAAACCAGTCGCAGCCTCCTCCACCGGAGTCCCCGGAGACGGTTTTAGGTAAATCCTAAGAGCGTTTTCGCAGTACGATTTCGAATCGCGGATTTTCCCGATCTTGTTGTATAAATCAGCAAGCCTGACGTAAACCGAAGCAACAGAGGAATGGTTCTCACCTTTCGCCTGCTTAAACACAGCCAAAGCCTTCTGGTAAGCGAATATCGATTCGTCGAACCGAGCTAGAGACATGTACGCATCGCCAATACTGCAATCTATAGACGCGACATCTTCTCTGTGATTCTGAGAAGACATAGCCATGCTCGCTAAAACGTAATGCTCAAGCGCGACCTCGTAATCTCCTTTCGCATCGCAGATTAGTCCCATCAGCTTTCTATCCGCAGCTTCTTCGATCGAAGCCGTAGTGTTAGATCCGTTCTCTTTGTGAATGTCTAGTGCCATTTGACAAAGCCTTGAGGCTTCCTCAAATTGCATTGCTTGCACATGAGCTTCTGCTAAGTACCTACAAGTTTCTCCGACTCTTGCGTCCGACTCTCCAAGAACTTGTCTTTGGATCTCCAAACCTGCTGTGTAGAGCAAGATCGAGTTTTCGACTTGACCCATCAAACCGTACATGTCGCCGAGCTGCATACAACCTGCGAATTTCGCTAACGCGTGGTCTTCACCGTCTTCGATCGTCGGTATTTCGATAGAACGCTCAAGAACAGGCACCGCTTCGTTGTGTCTCCCTAAACCTGCGTAGATCGCTGCCAAGATATGCAGAGACATCACCAGATTTAAACCGTTTTGTTTCTCTCCTTCAACGCATTTCTCAAACGCTTTCACCGCTCTCAACGCCAAGTCAAGAGCTTTGTTCAGATTCTCACCGGAAGAAACCATCTCTCTAGCTTGCCTCAACAACAACGGTCCGATCTCTGGACTCTCCTCCTCCACGAAATCCGGAGATTTCCTCGAGGAGATCCTCGAGCCGGGGATTTTCCGATTAGGGCTAGTTTTGGCAAGCTTCTTACCGTTTGAAAGAGATTCACCTGGTTTCTTCTGACTCAAGTTACCTCCTCTGTTTTTACTGTCGTTGCTGTTACTTTCTTCCTTCTTCTCCAAGATAGTCTCTGTTTTCCTCTCTCCGACTTCTCCCACATCTCCGACTAAATGCCTCAGCTCCAAATCGATTCTTGATTCAGCTCCGTACGAAATGAAACTCGCACGCGACGGTGACTGGTCATCGGAGCTCTCCATTTCGCAGACGTTGTGATAAAGCTGCTCGATGGAAGCGTTCATGGAACCATCCATGGCGAGATCTATGGAGCTCAAAGGACTCTTCGGTGAGGTTTGAAGGGCGGAATCGTCTTTTCCTCTCTCATGGTTTCCATTCCCATTGCTTTCTTCTATGTCCATGCTCAAATCGAAAGTCTCTCCCTTTGTCGCTCAAATCACAATCAGCTGTAGAAATCTGAGATCACAGGATACAATCAAAACCGGTTTTATCGAGATTTAGATTTGAATCGGTTAAAACAAAAAAGATAATTAATTCAAGACCAGAGGATTTTTCTAAATTAAGAACAATCAATCCCTAACGAACTCATTAGATTCAGTTACTAACAGAGATGCAACATAAGCTTGACGAAAACAGAGCACAAACCCCAGTATTGAATTGGAAAAATGAAAACTTTGAAGAAATTAGAGATAAAAATTGTACCTTTTTGTATCTGTAACTAAGAAGAAATCTGGAACAAGGCAAAGAGAAGCCGAATTGTGCTTCTTGGCTTAGTTTGGTGATGAGAATTAAAACAAAAAAAGTCGGAATGGAAGATTTGGTGTCTCGTACTTTTCACTTTTAGGTGTATATATCTTCCCTCTCATTGTCTCATAGCTAATATATACATATAAACAAAAATATATACACACTCTAACAAAGTAAGATCATGAGAGAGATGAAGCAACACCATTTATGCACAAACCCTTTCACTGTCCTCCAATGTTAGAGAAAAGGGTTAGTCTTTTTTTAGGGTCTACAAGGCATTTGTTAATCAATGATTTAATTCTAATCCACCTTTTAATTCAATTATTATGTAGATAAAGATAAGGAAGAATGATAATTGACTCGTATTTTCATGTGATTAGTAAAATATCATTTCGAAGAGTTACAGACAAAATAAATAGCCCTAAAAGAATAAACTATCATTCGGTATTGAAGAAGATTGACTCTTGAAGCAATAAAGAAGATGACTTCTCCCCTACTCGCACTCCCCTTATCAGATTTTTTTTAATAAATAAATTTATTGCTTTGAAATGGAGTAATGATATCTCGTCCATTTCAACTTTCAAGGTTGTATAAAAAATAAAAAAAAATCAATCTCAAAAGAACAAATTTTGGGGGATTTCATAAGCTAGGTCTAAGCAATATTACTAGCACACTAGTAGTAAAAAATGAAGAATAATGTTTGAGTTTGGTCCGTTAACAGCCAGCTAATTAATGCTGGGGAAAGATCACAAGTCTACGTCAAACACTTGAAATTCCCAGCTGTATAATCGCTCCGTTATGATTCCGCCACGTGTCAAACTTAATCATTCATTTTCTTTAATCATCCCTTAATCGTTTTATGTAGCTAAAAGTGTGAACTGTTAAAAAAAAAAAAAAAAAAAGAGCCTGTTGATATGCACTGTTATTTACTACTCCAAAGAGTAAAGACAAAAGGAAAAGAAAACTCTGGACCACTAGATTCATTCATTCAACTTGTGTTAATTAAGTAACGAATTTCATCTTAAGAGATAATGACGAAATGATGCGACACGTGGACTACAGCTGCATACCAGTTAGACAGCCTGGTTCTCTGAATCAGAAGTGGTCCACCTTAAAGCCCATTACGGCTCCATGGGCCCTTATAGTCATCAGTGTAGGGCCAACCCAATTTTTTTTTTATGTAATACTAACGATAAGAAGGAAAAAAATATTGTTTTCTTGTATATATATTATATATTATATGCATTAGGCATCCAATTTATATTTTGATGCTTTTGTCAACATTCCAAAATTTTATTGACATGATTGGATCTAAGTTTGCCTTTGAACGATATAGTATAATAGAGTCAGTCGTATAGTTCAATGCCAACAACATTAGGTTATTTTGTTGCTATCTTCTTTTTTCATTAGTTCAATTTCTTTTTGGGATTAGTGAATACTAACTAACCAACAGAATAGCTAAATGACTTTGCAACCGCATTGGGTTATTTCGTAGGTCGGTCATATGTATGACTTTGGATTCTTACAAGAGACAGAGACAACCCACACGTTTGTTCATCATTGAAAGACCTAACCACTTTTTTCTTCTTTCTGATTTGTATTTTTGTATTGCATAAAGACACTCTATAACCACATACTGTATGCTTTATTTCTCAGGAAATTGTTGATAAGTACTTAATACTAAATATAGATCGAGATCAACTTCTAATCATTGTCGACTATTGGGCGGTGCTCTTTCCTTTAAGCTCTTTCGCCGCTCGAATCTCTATCAAATCTTATCTATTCACTAAATTATGTTGTGTATTCAAATTCCTACGCGTTTATATACCGACACTTTTATTTTTCTTCAACCGCCAAATTTTTTTAGATAGGTAATGTTTTTTTGTCAACCTTTTAATTAAGTAGTACTAATTTGAAAGTTTCCGGTCGGACCTATTTAAATCCAATTTATTAATCTAACATCTAATTAGCCGCACTCCATCATTTCCATTACAAACCATTTTAAAAGAAAAGTTGCATCAGCCAGAAGCGATCATCTTCCCAAAAGTTATATATTTAAAGTTTGATATACAACGGCCAAAATTCGAAATTTTTATTACTTGAGACGAAAAACATTAACAGGGATAATAGATTTGACTCATTGATTTGCTTATTGCAAACCCAAAATACTTTACACACATATTATATTATAGGGTTTTGTGCCAAAAAAAAACTTCAAACTAAATTATTTTTGCAAAAAAAATCCTCATCCTAAAAAAAATGCAAGTTAAATCACCTACCTCAAAAGTCACCCACAATATAGTCATTGCCTATATTGATGACGTTGCATTATCATGTCTTTAAATAAAAAAAAGATTTTTGTACAAAAAAAACCCAAACTAAATTATTTTTGCAAAAAACTTCTCACGTAAAAAAAAGTACAAGTCAATCCACTTAACTCAAAAGCAATTTGCAATATAACTTTTTTCAACAAGTAATATTCAATTATTGAATTTTAACCAAACTTTTCATTGCGTGCTGCCCCGATGAGCTAACTTTCCAATGCACTTGTAATTGTTCAATTTGGCCAACTAGATTAAAAGATATTACAATTTTAGTAAAGACTAATATAGAATAATCGAAAAATAAATTATTAATATATTTAAAATGCAAGTTGCTATAATTATTAAAAGTTTTATAATATTTAATTTAAGTTAGAATTTTCTAATGAAAAGAAAATCAAATTATTAAATTAAATAAAAAATATTATTATTACAGTAGTGAAATACTCTATTGAGTCTCTCAGAAGGACAAAATTTATAATGAGTTTATTTTATTTTATTTGATTAATAATATTACGTTAATATTATGTTATTGATATAGAAAAATTTATATTGCAGATAATTTTTGAGTTTGGTGGATTGACATGTACATTTTTTTTATGTGAGGGTTTTTTGCAAAAATAATTTAGTTTGAGGGTTTTTTGCATAACTTTTTTATTTAAAAATATTCGATAATGTCACGTCATCAATATAGGCGAGAGCTATATTGCGGGTGACTTTTGAGGTGAGTGATTTGACTTGGATTTTTTGACGTGAGGGTTATTTTTGCAAAAAAAAAATTAGTTTGAGATTTGTTTTGCACAAAACCCTATATTATACCAACACCGAGAATTCAAAATAATTGTCTAGTTAATTTACAATTTATATTTATTATTGCAATATCCATAAAAATTTGTTCGAAACTAAATAAATGAAAAGAGACATAATTTAAACATAGTTTAAATAACCAAAAAAAGTCCCACGCAAATAGGTAAATAAATTCCATGGTAAAAATAAAATGAAAAAGCTTATTGATTTTCCTGGTCAAATAAGCATCTTTCTATCTTTTTAAAAGGTTCTCTGAAAGTTTACATCTTTCTATTTTGTTATTCAAAATTAATTTTCCGTTTTCCCCCTTTTCCTGAAAAAAACAAAAGAGAAGAACCATTATATTTGCTTTAGGTGTACGAATGGTTGTGGAGAAAGTTTGACTGTACCATAATGGCTTCATGTTCTTCCCATGACCAAATCATGTTTGCATGCATGTATCTCTTTGTATTTAGATCTCTCTTAGTTTTGTATAATGTAAGTCATAAAAGAAATGAGAAATATACATTTATACATTGACTGCTATTAGAGACAATCTTCAAAACTGATAGACGCGGTTACCCTCAACGGGTTAGAACTTAGAATGATGTTGTTTTAGTTTATATTTATGTTGAATTTGATTGAATTCTAAGAAAAAATTGCATGTATTTTTTGGTTTATATATTAACAAAAGACATATGAAGAAGGCATTATTTATAATTTAGCGCAGGTTCTAATCTTGCGACGTTGACAACAGTTTGTGATTTTTATAGATTTTTATTATATGTAATTTGGTTTCTTTTGTGAGTCTATCTATACATATGAATAGATGCAGTCATTGAACATGACACAAGAGGATCCGAAATAGGGGGAATATACTGATTTTTTCTACCTAAATATATGTGCATGGACCTACCAACCATGCCGCCTGTATACAAATTGGTATCTATATGGAACATGAATTTCATAAACAAAAGATATACTCCCTCTCTTTTATAAGTGTTTTAAAGTTAAATTTTTGTTTAAAATAAATGTCATTTTAGGTTTTCAATGCTGCTTATAATTTTCCAGTTTTAACTTCGTCCATTTATTGAATTAACAAATGAGTTAAATTATGTAATATATTAATTAAGAGTTATAGAAATTTTAAGATATTTTAGAAAACTTTAAACGACACTTATTATGAAACAAATAGAGTATATTTACACCAAAATGTGGAAAATATGAACATCAGAAATGCATAATATGCTGTAACTGGGATGGGAGGCATTATGGTTCGAGAAAAATATTATAGATGAAACGTGTTGAAGGAATGTTTTCAAAAACAAAAAACATATTAAAAGTTTCAGTATGAATTTTTAGGCAAGAAAAGAGATAGGTGTATATACACGTACGGTCTGATACCAAAGGACCATTATCTTTTTGGTTCTTTAACACAATTATGTTCATCAGTGATACTTTTTCATAAGAATTTTGGAATATTTTTGGATCAAACACTATAAATTAGAATCTTAGACTTGGCCCATTTCTCGGTCAAAAGATGGTCTTGTAAGTAAGTTCCAAAAGCTTCAAACCTCAAGAATGACACCCACAAGAAAAAGAAGCCCTAAATCCATTTGAAATCTATATCCCCCACAGACAGTGAAATAGGTAAACTGGTAATTGAATATTTGATCATTTCGTTTAAAAATATATTTAAGTTGAAATTTACTACACTTTTTTATAATCATAAAAGCATAATATATTATTATTATTATGCAACGCAAGCTTACGAACTATGGGCATAAAATACAACATGCCAATAGCATATGCATACGCATGCTAGCATGATATTGCGGAGGTTAAAAAGAATTGCTTTTATGGAAAGTAAACCTTATCTTCAGTGTAATAAGATAAGATAAAAGCAATTCTTTTACAAAAATAATTTACTTTATTGTAGACATCTCAGAATAGTTCAAAAATTTGCGTAGCACTACAAGAATTTCTTATTTTTTAATTTTTGTCGTCGTTTTTTACATTATTATATTGATCAAATAAAGTAGTGTTACTAATCCTAATGTTAAATTATATAAAGTATAGAGACGTTGACTATAGAAGTAAAAATCTCATGGAACACGAAAACATTCTTGTTGAAACTTAAGTTTTGACAGGAGCTTAGTGTAGTTTAGTGTCTGTTCGAAGGTACGACCGTTTCATCGAGGAGTTCTAGACCGAATCTCAGACGACGGAGGCGTTGCGGTGTCATGATCGCCCATCGAACTAGATATTCAAAACCAACGTACCCTCTTTACAGTACACACCAAAACACCACTAGACCAAGATCCGCAACTACTTTCTACTCTACAAACTCAATCGACATTAAATATTCACACACACGCGTGCACACATACGATACTAGCATCTTCGTGATCGTCCAAAACAAAAGAGAACTATCATTGTGATTCTTGTTTACCATGAGAAGCGACCCCACCGCATTAAGGCATCTACTTCAACGTGTGTTTGTCTCTTTTTGTAAAAATCTTATCAAAATTTTAAAAGGTCATATATGAGAATGGTCAGCTTTGCTTTTCTTCTTCTTCTTCTTCTATATATTTATCTATAAATACCTTCTCACACCTTCTCCATTCTTCACACACTCAGCTATAAACAAGAACAAACTCATCGAAACTGTTATTCACAAAGTCTCTCAACTTTTAACCTCTAAATTTTTTTTTCCGCATTTTCCGACACGTACCATGGACTACAGATCATCAATGGAGTCGTCGGAAACCCTAAGGTAACCATTTTCATGGCCTTCGCCTTTTATATTAAGCGATTTTTTTCACATGGAGTGGCATGCAATACCAAACCCAAATTCTATAATCAACCAAAAGTTAAAAAAAAAAATCTATTAATATGAATGCGTGTATATGTACACGAGCAGGAACAAGTGTGCGGCTTGTTATAGGCAGTTCAACAAAATGGAGCATTTAGTTGAGCACATGAAGATCTCTTATCATTCGGGTCATGAGCCTACTTGTGGCGTTTGCAAGAAACATTGCCGATCTTTTGAGTCCCTCCGGGAACATCTCATAGGTAAATACAGTAACAAGCTATATCTATCTATCTATCTATCTAAATGAGTAATATAAATACCATTTCCTATATCCAAACTTTGCTCAATTGTGTTAATCACATCAATAGGGCCATTGCCAAAACAAGAATGCAAGAATATTTTCAGCCTTCGCGGATGCAGATTCTGCCTGGCGATCTTCGAAAGCCCGAATGCTCGTAGGATCCATCAAGAGAGATGCCAATTCTCGAGCGTCAATTCTGTAATCTTCTCTTCTTGTTATATTTATATATGTAATTAGACTTGTAACTTATGAATCCACCGTATAAAAATTATATTCTTACATTTATATCATATGATTTTCTCCTTTTCAGGGGCTGGCGACTCGTATGGCGGCATTAGGCCTAAGAGATAAGGCCATGATAGACTACATGTCATCACGGTCTCCAAAAGTGGTTGCACTCTCTTGCAAGATGGTCGGAGGAGGAAGTGACGGGTCGTTGGATCTATGCGCAAGGGTTTGCATAACCGATGAGAGTGACAACGTGGTGTTCCACACGTATGTGAAACCGTCGATGGTGGTAACGAGCTATAGATACGAGACGACGGGGATACGTCCAGAGAATCTAAGGGATGCAATGCCGTTGAAATTGGTACAAAGAAAGATTCAAGAGTTTCTTTGTAATGGAGAACCCATGTGGAAGATTCGTCCAAAAGGTGGGAAAGGGAGGATTCTCGTGGGACATGGCCTCGATCACGATCTTGACCGCCTTCAACTTGAATATCCTTCTTCCATGATAAGGTGACATTTATAAATATAACAAGATTCTTTACTATTATTTCTCTTTCAATAGAACCCGTGATTTTATGTGAGTTTGGAATGTTAATATCCTTTTTTTTTGTATTTAGGGATACTGCAAAATACCCTCCGTTGATGAAAACAAGCAAGCTGAGCAATTCTCTGAAGTACTTAACCCAAGCCTATCTCGGGTAATATATCTAGTGTTGTTTTTATAATAGTTTATTGAATCTTACATATTAATTTGGAAAGTGAATATCGATGCATGCATATGTATAGATTGATAATTTAGGTGCTGTGGGGTTTTGATGCTTTTTATGGGCTTAAAGTTATAAGGAAGAATTTCAAAACGTGAAAAGATTCACACGTTTTAAAGATTTTTTTTCTCCAAATTGAATACATCAACCTTCTTATTTCATTTCTTATATAATAATCGCAAATAGTTTAAACTTGTGTGTACCATAGTTTTATTTTATGTATGTGAAATTTAGGGATGAGTTTGTGTGCCTATATGTTCGTGTCCACGCACCGTAAAATCCAAAACACTTAAGATCAGTTAAACCTTAATTATTCTATATAATGTTCAAGATTATATATTAATGATAATTATTGATGTGTTTATAGGTATGATGTTCATGTTGGAGTACAAGACCCATACGAAGATTGTGTAGCAACGATGAGGCTTTACACGAGAATGAGATATCAGAGACACAAGATCGAAGCTTACCCTTTAGCCGCCGATGCGCAAAATCGTAGCAATCAAGTAGCTTGGAGGCAGAGCGAGGTCGAGAGGATGTCTCCGGATGAAATGCTCTCTATCTCTCGCTCCGACTATTATTGCTGGTGCTTGGACTCCCTCACTTAATTTCTAAAACTGTGGGTTCAGTCGACTTATCTCTCAAAATTACTTCATAAACTTTTGTAGATTTTTACTTTAGTAGCGTAACGTGGAATAAGCATTAGTTCTGATTTCTAGTAGTATCTAAATTTTAGTGTGTTGCGTGAAATGCATGGATGTTATTGTACTTGTAATAATACATTGCTCTTAATTTCTAATTACTTGGTACCTTTTTTTTTTTTTTTGTCACAAATGAGTCTCTACTATTTTCAATTTTTTTTTTTAATACATGTGAACATTATGCAAAATTTGTATTGTAATGATCAAATGTTTGCTTTAACAGGATATGCAGCATTAGAAGCACGAAGCGGCAAACAACATGAATAAAACAACCTTAAAAATCTTTAAAAATAAAAATTAAAAAACAACCTTAAAAACGATAATTAGCATATTTATAAGATAGAGAAAAATTGGGTTGAATGATTAAATATATTTCCTCTTCTTTCATCTGTAGTAGTGAATGTTTACAAAAAAGTGTAATGAAGTTATATGATCTTCCTCAATCTATATATTAGATAATGATAATCTGAGGTGACTCCATTTACGACGTCCACTACAAGAAAAAATGAATATTGTGACAGAAAATTTGTGACAAATTATTTTGTTATAATATTGTGACGATTTATATACGAAAATGTGACAAAGTTATTTGGTCATAAAATCGTAACAATTTCGTTATAATATTGTGACCGAAACGAACGTAACAAATATTTGTCACTAATTGTGACGAATTTGTTATGAAATGTATAGTTACAAATATTGTTACGGTTTTGTGATGAAATCCAGTAACTAAATTAATACGATTTTGGTATAAAACTTACGTCACTCATTGTTACAAAAAATTGGTTGGTATCTCGTCACAATTAGTTACTGTTTTAGTGACCTTTAGCTTTAGTCATAGATTGTGACTTAGTTGAAACTACTTTGTGACAAGATTAAAAACATACGTAGACATTACATAATTAAATAAAAGAATAGCTTCAATTCTGGAAACACACCAAAAAAAAATGGAAAGTAATCAAATTAACATAATAAATTGCCAAAAAAATTATTCAGACTCGTCACTGGTTAATTCGATATCAGAATTTCCATATTCAGCATCTGATCCTTTTTGTGCTTCTATTTCTGGATCATCAAGATCTTCTGCTTGGCCATGTGTTAGTGTCTCGACGTGCACTGCATCAGCCTGAACAATAGAAACGTCATTTTCATGTTGCATTGCACTGAAATCCAAATTTTGATGTACCAATACTTTTCCCCTTGGTGATATCATAATGCATGCTGTCCAGTGTTGATCTTTTTTCGGTTGCGTCATCCGTGGATATGGAACATAACATACTTGATCTGCTTGTGAAGCCAAAACAAAGGGATCATATTTTCCATAGCGCCCTTTATCATTGATATCGATAATTCCTGACTTGTTTATTCGTACACCTCTTCCAATGGTTGAATCATACCAATCACATTTGAAGACCACAAGTTTAAGATCAGGTGGTCCGGAATAGTGAAGCTCCAAAATCTCTCTCAATACCCCATAGAAACCAGGTTCTTCACTTGAGCCACTAGATGTTGTACCTTTGACGCAAACTCCATAATTAGCATTCTTTTTGTCTTTCCCATGATCGTATGTATGAAATATATATCCACGACAAAAATACATTGGCCATGAAGTAAATTGAAGCAACGGACCATGTACGAGACTCATCAACCACTTGGGATATGCATTATCTTTCCAAGTATCCTCCACCTGTTATTTAAATCCATATATACAACACATATTATGATGTTTATCAAGGATTTATATAGAAAAAACAATTTTAATCAAACAATAATAAAACTTACATGTTTTTTTAACCAGCTTGCATAATTTTTTTCTCCAAGCTCAATTAATTCATTTTTGCTCAGTCCAGGATTAGCCGCAATTAAACTCTCATCAAATATCCTATATAAAAACTCAAGAGGAGTAAATACACTGTTTTATATCAAATTTTATACTAAAATATATATATTCAGGAGACGATCTTGGTACTAATGCGAAGATATCTAAGTCAGGTTTACACAGGACCAAAAATATCTCAATTCCGACGTGAACTCCATAAGTTATGCTCTGTTCTTTCGGACAAATCATATGTTGCTCTGCGAACAGCCATCTTTCGGGACATATTCCCGTCGACTCAGAAATATTCAGGAGACGATCTTGGTACCAATGCGAAGATATCTAAGTTAGGTTTACACAGGACCAAAAATATCTCAATTCCGACGTGAACTCCATAAGTTATGCTCTGTTCTTTCGGACAAATCATATGTAGACGTCTGTGAATATGATGTGATAGTAATTGACACATGTAGAGTTTTGTTTAGAAAATGATGTAATAAAGGTAAAAGAAGCCACTGTGATAACTGATAAGTATTACATATTTTGTACTGTATGATATGATTGACTTCTTGATTTCTCTTAAAATCTTAGATTTCCTCTATACACAAAAAATAATGAATTCTCTGACGAAGATATTCTTACAAAATTTCAATTTTTAAAATACAATTACGGTTATGGTCGCCAAAAAAAGATGGGCTTATCCCGAAAGCGCAAACGGAGGGGTCTTATCTCTTCATTGAGTTGTTTAAAAAAATAATATGTATCAGTTTTGGGAACGTTTCCAACTCGATTTAAATTGTCATTTCACTACAAAAAAGTTGTTTAGCATCATTTATTTTAACTATTTACATTAGTTATAAATGATGAAAAATAATTTTGCATCACTTATTTGCATCAGTTTATTAAGAACTGATGTAAATATGCAAAATATATGCATCAACTATAGTAATTAATGTAAATATGTGTCAATTAATAAAACTGATGTTAACATTTGTATCATTTACTATAATTGATGTTTAAATATTTATATAAGATATATAGTGATTTTCATATTTAGCGTTATTGTACAAAAGACTTATTTGATTAATAACAAATTTAATTTTGAAAATAATTTTCATCATTATCCTCTTGTTTCATTGATTATTATTTTCATTTTAATAAAAGATCAGTATCTATTAAAATCTTAACAAGAGAATAAAAATATAAAAAGTTATTGAGAATGTTTTTATTCATTAATCCACCACGATATATAGCAAAACAAATTTTAATATATAAAAATAAATTAAAATAACAAATCATACGTAATTATTGAATTCATATTGTAACATCCGTAAATCTGAAGTGCTGTTTTAAAAGTGGTGTCGGACGACACCAAGTGACCGGATGCGTTTACATATGCTCTATAAGGTGTGAATCTCGGATTGGCTGTGCATGTTCTTGTTTGATTGTTGTGCAGTCGGTCTAAAGGTTCAAGCATTGTGTAGAAAAATGTGTAAAAAGGCTTCTGGTCAGTTGGTGTCGAGCGACACTAGTTAGGGTGTCGATCGACACCGGTTAGTGAAATCGATTTCTGGTTTAAATCGATTGTTGTTCGGTTTTGTTGGTTTGGTCGAGTGGTGTCGACCGACACAAGGGAAGGTGTCGCTCGACACCGGTTATTGGAAAATCGACCGGTTCTATTCAAGTCTGCTGGTTTTGTCCGGTTTAGGCGAAGGAAACCCTATTCTCGCGATAAAACACTGTGCAACCGCGTTTTTGGCACAGTTTTCGAGGTAGAGCTTTTCCAGAGAGAAAGAGGGCGTTTTTGTGGAGTTTTTGGAGTTTGAAGGATCGATCTGAGGCTTTGTGGTTGCTGTTCATCTTCCTCTCTCCTTTCTAAATCCGTTCTAAGGTGAGTGCGTGACCGTAGGTCCGTGAATCACAAGAGTTTTCGTGGTAATTGGGTTTATTGTTGTGTTCTTGAGCTATTCTTGAGTTATTAGCGTGTTTGATCTTATATGGAGGTTGAATCCCATTGATTGGATGTTTTTATGCTTGTTCGTACTGTTTCGTCGCTGTTGGTTTCTGGGTTTCGGGTGGGTGTCGAGCGACACCTTTTGGTATCGGTCGACACCGAGGAGTTAGTGTCGAGCGACACCCTCTGGGTGTGTCGATCGACACCTAGCTGGGAGTGTCGAGCGACACGATGGGTGTGTCGGTCGACACGATTACTGTTCTGCGAATTTGTTGTTGCTGTTTATTGTTCACTGTCTATGTTGATGTATATTGTTGATGGTGATTGATGTATTGTCTAGTGGTTGGCGTAATTGGCTTGTAGGCGGAATGACCGTCTCACTGAGTATTTCTTAAATACTCATGCATCTCTTTTCTAATGTGATGCATGTAACAGGAGTGTGTGACCGCGGGATCGAGTCTGGAGAGGGGAATGATAGGAATATTGGTTTATTGTTTTATTGTTTAAGTTGGTAGTAAACATGGTGTTTAGGTTGCTAGAGTTTATTTATATTTCTGGAATTATCTATTGAATTGGTTATTTATTTGGTTATTGATATTGAGATAATTGTTGTTAAACTGAATTAATTATTTAATTATTTATTTAAAGACTTCCGCTGAGTATTGATTTAATTATATAAAAAAGACTGGTTGTTTCAGATATTATTCAATCACCATTCTCATAACAAGGTAAAGAAAGAGAAAAGCAGGGATCACAACTAAATGGCCTTTAAATCTTCTTCCTAACTCCAAAATTGTAGGTTATGCACACAATTACATTTGTCCCCTTCTATAACTTACATTCTGCAAAATAAAATAAAAATATAACAAATTAATAAGGTAATTTGCTACATTTGATTATGTGTTCTAATAAAAACCTAAGAAACAAACAGCGATTTAACAAGTTTAATCACTACATTATATCACTTGATAAAAGAAAAAAAAATTGACATTAAATCAACAATACATATCAAAATTTAGAACCTGTGAAAATAATCAATAAATAAAAATACCTAATGCAAATAAAGCAACAGAAAACCAGAGAATCAAGTATGAGGTGGAGATAATTACAAATAAGAAGAGAAACCATAAATTTCTCTATTGTAATTAAACCTTTTAACAAAAAAAAAAAATTCTCTATTGTAATTGGTAAAAAGACATAAGAAGATTTAAAGGTTTTGGAGCATCATGAGTTTCAAATATTATGGAGTTGGTAATGAACCCTAAAAAAATAGTGAGAAGAGAAAATAACAGCAAAACTAAGTAGATCATAAGGAAAAAAAATGGTTTTGATTTGGATGAAAGAAAAGTGAAGAAATTTCAAAGATAACGTTTGACTAGTGGGAGAGTTTATAAGAATTTAAATTATTGTTTCAATAATAATCAATTTGCAGATTTATTTCACATGCCATTAATATATTTTTTGAAGTAAAATTGCATAAATAATGTCAATTAACGTAATTAATTTTAATTAGCATCATTTTAAACTGATGTAAATATTGTATCATTTTAAAAATAATGTTAAGAAAAATTAGTAAATATATCAATTATTTAATTTATGTAAATTTATATTTTTACATCATTTTATATAAATCGATGCAAAATAATGTAATTTTATATCAATTTTATGGAACTGATGTAAAACAAGTCAATATTTGCATCAACTCTTATAATTGATGTTAAATTATAATTTTTCTATCATTTTGCTATTAAATGATTCAAATTAGTATCATTCCAGTAATTGATACTATTTAAGTAATGTAATACACTTTTTTCTTGGTAGTGTTTGTACGAACAAATGGCTACTGAATACTACATAATGACCAGCCAAAACAGAGACAAGACAACGGTTTTAATAATCATCTGCAATAAGATTATAAAGGTGTTTACAATTTCTGAATTCACGAAATAGACGCATGGAGCTTTCTCATTTTAGTGTTTTTTTTTTCTTTTTCTATTGTAGCTCATACTTTCTCTGATTATAAACCATGCCTACCTTTTTTTGTTTGACATAAATTGTATTTATTCTGTTAGTTGTGTATATAGTTTTTTTGTATCTGTATTTTTTTTTTTTCTAAAAATGTAAGCCAACGTTATGAGTGATATTGTTGGTACTATTAGGCTACCGGCTGGATACTTCTGGCTTATTTTACATAATCCTTCCACGAGATCATTCTTTTAGTTTTGTCCATGAGTCTTATCTTATTTTTCTTTGACACATGAATATAACTTTGCTTATAAATACTTATATTTCAAGGATTCAAATGAGCATTTTTTCCTCCACCATCTTCTTTTATCCATTTATTTAACTTAATTTATATACTAATGACTGATGACATCTTAGAAAATCAATGTTGGTTCTTCTTTTCCGAATTTCCAAGAAAAATCAAGATAGTAACATAATTTTTTCGTGCCTGTTTCTATACGGTTAGCTAGAGACATTGATTTTGATTTTGCATATTAAAAGTTAAAACAGCAAAATTTCATCAAAAGTTACACAGAATTATATTTGCAGCATACAATAGTTATAGTATCTTTCTTAGACGAAAGAGAAGCTTGGGTTTTACTGATAAAACACGAAAATATAATATTTTTACTTAATAGTTAAATCATCCGGAAGCTTGAAATATAGAAATAAAAAAGGATAGTATAAAACTAGTTTAATATTTAATTAATCCAACATATAATCAAGCTGAAACTCGTTTAGCTTCTCCATGGCTGCCACTAAGTTGTAACTGAGAGTTAGGCTTAGAAATATTATCCTCTTCTTCTTCATCATCTTTTGGTGTTGTCTTGTAATAACAAGCATAGAGTACAAGTTGCACTGCTCCAGATAAGGCTCCTAGTCCATTTCCAATCTATAATTCAAAAAAGAAAAATGAAGTGAAAAATAGTCGAAGAGAATACTTATAATATAATTAAATGACCTTACCAAGATGAAAATATCGAATTTAATAAGGGCATAAATAACCCAAATGACACCGTTCAGAAAGTTGGCAAGCGAGAGAGGGAACGGCATGTACTTCACACTTTTGGTCTTGATCACCTTACTCTGTTTCATTCAAAACAAAAATGTTGTATTTGTCTTATAAAATGTAAAATAAAATATAAAAGTTTTAGAAAAGAAGAAGTGGGGGAAAAAGGAAGAGGAAATTAAAAAATAGTACCATGATGGTGAGGGGAGCAATATACATGAGGCTAAGAAAAATGACACTAAGGATTCCAACAAAAGAGGATCTCTGGTTATGTGTGTGAAACAATAGCAATGTGCATGTGGCTACTATTCCTACAAACACCATCTCTCCTATCAGCCATAACCCCACTTTCACCTGCACCATGAATCAATGTAATAAAAATTTAATTCAGAATAAAATTGAATGAACTTTGTTTCGCCTATCACTATCCTAACCAGAATCAATCATTGTCTACTATTGTTTGCTAGCGTTCATTTTAAGCCAAAAGACAATAATTGAATCGACATTAGTTCAGTTTTGGTTCATGATCGGTTAAATTATTACCATTATACCGAAGCTCAATTTTTTTTAATACAAAATGTAAACCTAGCTAGGTAGTTGCTACATATATTTGGTTCATAAAACTCGAATATTTATTACTCTCGATTTAAATTCTTATAATATTTTTCAAATAACTTTATAACCAGACCATGTAATAAAGTTGTATAGTGTTATCTTGTTATATCTCACTAGGAAAACATATGATTCAAACTAAACCCACTTACAATCACAAACTAACTAGAATCCAGATGGAAACCAAAACTAAACCCTATAGTTTGATCAGACGTCGAGAATTTTGGTTCATCTTTTCGCGCAAGGAATAATGGATAAAAAAGAGAGAAAAAACAGTGAAAAGGAAAAGATGATGGACTGATATAATATTATACCTTGCGAGGGGCTGGAGAAAAGTAGATGAAGACAGCGAGATATAAGAGCTCAATGGCAAGACCAGAGGCATTAATGGTGATCACAAGGAGACTATTTGGATGGACCACTGGTAAGCCATAAACGACCCATAATGCGCAATTTAGCACCGTGGCTAAGTACGGGTCGGCTTTGTACTCATCCACTTTCTGCATCTTGTATATCCTTACGAACGTAGGTCTGTAATATGTTTACTTGAAAGCATTAATGTTTTTAGTATAACAGATGGTTTCTATGTTCGAGAGAGATCTAGGTTGTTAGTCCAAAAGAATAAGGTGAAATCAAGATGGAGAGATTAACGATTACATGGGAGATAAGAACAAGAACAATGAGATGACATTTCCTGCCAAATTTAACAAACAATTAATAAAATATCTAATAAAAAAGGGTTAGAGGTAGTTCAAAATGTTAAAATCCATAATTATGTGTGTTTTCTTGCGTACCAAAAATGCCGACAATGGTTCTCGCAACAGTCGCGCTAACCATTTCTCTTAAGAGGTAAATCCAAACGAGAAGCAAGAACAAGAAGAGAGAGTACACTTTTTTGTTTTTCTGAATAAGGAGAGAGGGAGAGATATGTAATATGGTATGTTGAATGTGTGTGTGTGGTCTGTGCTTATATTTATAGATACACGATGAAATGTTGGTATTTATATAAATACTCGTGTATACTTGCATATAAGCAAGCGTTTATGTTTTGGGAATAATAAAAGAGTATGTGATGACGAAGCGGAACTCAAGAAGTTTAGGGAATTGAAATGAAAACGACATTGAATTTGATTTTTCCGTTAGAGGAAACAATCATGACGCTTATCTGATTCTTTTGCGACACTTTCTCGTTGGCTTATTGTTTTTGGAGCCAAGATTATAAATATGCCTACCCTATATAGTATACGTGTATATGTATATATCACATGCATGTACATTGTACATGTATGTAAGTTATTTGTAATAATCTTATTCACGGTCACAATTAACTTACAAAAATAAGACTATTCACAGTGACACACGTGAGTGTCAGCGAGCGAGCTGATAGAAAATCAAATCACGCAACATTTATTTTCTTCACCTTTTAGATCTTTTTCAACGACTTCTAAATTTAGGCTGTTATATTAAATTATATATCATATGATAGAAAAGGTAAAGTTTTGTTAATTTTCATGGATTTCATATGAGTATATTTCTCTTCATTTCTCTTTTTGGAGACATCTCATTTTTTGTCAATTGTTAAGCAAATTAATAATTCGGTTCATTAGTTTTCTTTATGAGTAATCATATTTGTGTACCTGATTCGCGGAATCTATTAGAAAGTAAAAGATTCTTTAAAATTTCATAATTGATCCATCTATAATTTAAATACAATGAAAATCACTCTTGAATTTTTCGAATGTTATGAGCAGTCTTTAAGTTTTTGAATGGAAAAATATAGTGTTTTGTATAAAGAATTTAGACACCTTATCAATTTACAAAATATAGTTCCTCGATTAATAAAAAAAAAATATATATATATATATAAAGGATTAATTCCCCTGAAAAATTACAATGAGTGTAGATTTTAATGGATGGGACGTAATGACAAAGAGTTAAAGAACTAGCCCTTATTATTTTTTGTTTGTTTTATGTGGTCAAACTAGCCCCTATTGTAAAAATAAGTTTCAAATGATAAGAAAAATCTATAAGCAAAGAATGTTCTCACCACTGGAGATGTTTTGTGCAAAAGGAAAATGCTTTTACAGGTGTTGTGAGAAGGCACAAAAGGCAATGATTTTTTAAGAGCTTTAAAATAAAGTAAGCATGCGACTGTATGTCGATTTCAAATTTTTAATTCTGATGTAACCATTTTTCGGACGATATTTTTGTTTTCTTTATGAATTGTGTGGATGTTAAAAAATGCAATACATATGCTTCGAAATTGAATATATTTAATTATTAGTGATGGGAAAGGTATACCAACAATTAGATCATCTTTTGGGATCAAAATTAGATCAATTGTTTATTTAGACACAAATTATTTATTTTGTTTGGTGATAATTAATAACATCTGTAAAAGAAAATATATGTATATATATACTGATTTACTCACCTAGTTCCTTATTAAAAAAACAATAGTTATCAAAATAACTAGTTGCGCAACAACAACAAATAAACTAAAATAACTAAAACCCCAAATTCATAGTGGTCTAGACTTGAAAAAATTATCATGTAGTCTGAGAGACCATAAATCTTTCCAGTGTAAACTTGGTTTTTCACATATTTTGGAAGAGTAGTGGTTAAATTCTCTGTCAAGATGAGATGTGATCATGACTTAATATAAACATTAGTGAGTTTCTCTTGTAGGAATATCGAACTAGGTTTGCTAAGTGGGGTTGTTAAGTTTTATAATCGGTTCCCTAATAAGGATGAGGAGAATTGAAAACGTATTTAATTATATAAATTACTTTAGTCGGTTCGGAATCCGGATTAGTGGGTATAATCTCGGGTCAATATTCGGTTCGTAAGGTTCATATGGGACGTGTCCGCTCTAGTCTTTTCATGCATGGGTTCATTTTGCAAAAAGTTCGCTCACGTTAGAAAGCGCTAAATGCTATCAATGTGTATAGCTGCGTCTAAAGTAGAATGTGTTTTAGTTATTAATGCTCTCATGGCAAGTTTAATCAATTGCGTCAAATATATATTTTGGTTTTAGTCGAAATAAGGCAAGCTGCGTTACACAGCGTCTTGTTTCTGTTTGCTTCCTCTCGTCGTCATGTGAACACAGTTGTTTTTTCGGTTACTCATACTTTGTTAGCTATATTAACGTAGCTATATCATGTGTCGTTCTTTCATTTGTTCTCGTCCAGAATATTTTGTTTTTTCATGCCCAATCGAATATATTTTTATCGTCAGTAAAAAAGATGATACGTTCCGCTATTAGAATGTGTGATTAATTTATCCAAGTGATGAATTTTTAACCCTACTCTAATTGTCTTCTAGTGTAAAAATATATTCGAGGCGTACTATTACTCTTGAAATGGGAATTGGTTACGAAACAAAATCAGAGATTTTTCATGGATAAAGCTTTCTTCTCTTGGGCGATTGCTTGACGAAGTGTCACACACATTTAGTGGTCAATCCAGCGACTCCAACCACTTTCAAAATGGATATGTTTATAAATTTTTTTTTCAAAGTTCTCGGAAATATATAACCACAACTAAATATGATTACTCAAAAATGTGTTATGATTGACTTTTAAAATTACGAAGAAGTCGTAAACAATTGAAAATTCAATTATACTAAACTAGGTTGTGTTATTAAAAATGGCT
Organism: Erythrophleum ivorense; assembly: GCA_026724425.1. Classification (NCBI taxonomy): domain Eukaryota; kingdom Viridiplantae; phylum Streptophyta; class Magnoliopsida; order Fabales; family Fabaceae; genus Erythrophleum; species Erythrophleum ivorense. Next base: position 46,813 of record JAIUCV010000876.1, read on the forward strand.
CTACCTAAATTTCTTACATCAGATGTATACTATGCTAAAATTAATAATAATCGAAATTTTTTCTTATATACATATGATAGCTTATGTGTATAATAGATTTCAAAATATTACTTTCATTGATACACTAATCTTTCAACAGTTCATTAAATTAATTTTACCTAAATACGAAACGAAATTTACCACGTAGGGCATGAGATGTTTCTTAACTGAAATATATAGGATGGTTACATCTTTGGACATATTATTCTATTGATATCTAGCTTGACTTTGTTGCTAACCTATTTCAAAGACTAAACTGTGATCAAAATAGGTTTTCATTACACGAGCATATAACGAATAGTTATGTCTTAAAATGCTAACATTTCTTTCTTTCTAGGAGGGCTACCATGTTGACAGAAAAAAGAGCTATATAAAACCTACATGTTAACTGATTATTAATATGACTTGCATATATACTACATTTTTACGATTTTTCATTCATATTGAATAAGGAAAAATATTTGTAAATGATTCTTTTTTTATTCAAGGTCCATCAACACGAATTCATTGAATTTTGGCAAAACTGATGAAGACATAAGCGGTTTAATCCGGAAGAAGAGCCAATGGTGACACAGAGGAGACTGATCGGTGGAGGGAAATGAAAACTAAAACAAATACTAATTAGGAACAACAACAAAAATTGCTGTCCAAGACACCATAATATGTCACTCTCGGTGCTCAACATTTCCACTGTCTAGAGAGTTATTTTTAGTATGAAAAAGTCGGCAATAACAAATATCAAAACTGTCACCCTCTTAAATTATTTTTTTATATGACCACTTCTCAACCGGATGAATCACCGATCTTTGGGTGGTGGACATCCGTTGTTTCAAGAGTATATGTAGTATAACATGACGTGCAATAATTCGAACTTGGTGTCACTATTTGTAAGAGATGTACCGGAAAGCTTTTGCTTTTCTTTATTTAAACTATTTTTATATGGACGGTTTGGAATTTTCCTTTTTAGGATTCAGTTCCATCGTGTTTGGTACACGATTAATGAATAGCAACCGATGGTGGAATCATTGTTTTGGTCTTTTCATATCACTATTTGAAACATTTTATTTGGACTTGGACCACGTGGTTTTGTAATTTTGTTTGATTGATTTTAATTTCATATGCCAAAATGATATTAATTGGTTTCATTCTTTTGCCAATAACATACACTTCACGGGCTTGAAGATGTAATGATAAGTTGATAACTATTGGTAAAAAAACACTATGGTACAAGTTATCAAAAAAAAAAAAAAAAAAAACACTATGTTACATATCTTTGCCGATTTTGGTTGTTCTTTCGTTATATATTTGTGAAATGAAACAATATGACTATGCTTCGAAACTGATCACACAAGAAGTGACACGTCTAAGATTATTCTTTCTAAGAACATCGTTGCAAAAAAAAAGTATTTCATCCTAATTTAAAAAATCGGTGATAAGAAAATTAATTCAAAATAATTTAGACTGCTACTAGAGTATTAGAAAGTCTGATCAACGGAGATGTGTAGGTTATTATTGATAGAGAGGGGAGTTCGTAGGTTGAATGGACATATTATTTGACAATTTTTAATATGAGATTTTCTTAGCGTGTTGTTTGTAATTTAAGAAAAACTTTTTTTTTTTTCGGTTAGAAATTTGCAATGGTAAACCTGATACAACAATAGTTTACATAATATTAAATATTGAATAGTTTTTCTCAAAATAGTTGGAATTTTAAATGGATGACAAATAAAAATCTTTGATTCTTACGGATAGAAGCATCTTAATACCTTTATGCTCGGCTAAACTTTGGCTCTTTCTTTTTCTTTTTTGTTCTTGCTTTAGTATTTTGGTCGGCCATTTTTCATTGTTTTTGCTAGCCTTGTGCATTTCGGGACGAGAATCCCGTTCCCATCCTTATCCGTTTAAAATTTCTCGAACTTTTCGGGAATAAGAATTTGTAATTTTCCGTTTGAGAACATTTATTTTATTCAAACGGGTAAAAGAAGGGTTCGAGAAGGGTACGAGATTTTCCGATTTTCCCGTTTAAAAAATAAAAAATTGAAAATTAGATATATTTTTCTTAAGTATCCCGATTTGTTCCATATTTTCCTAAATTTTTCCATAATTTCCTGAATTTTTTCGTAATTTCCCGTATTTTTCCGAATTTTCCCATAATTTCCCGAAATATCTTTATTTTTTCCGATTTATTAAGACTTCGGGTATTAATATTTTATTCTCAAATTTCTCGTTCCTTTCCTATTCCCGTTATTTCCCATCCCATTATAATATGAGAATACTTTGGGTAGCATATTTGGTTTCCCAAATTTCTCATTCTCGTCCCGTTCCGTTCAATTTCCGTCCCAAAACTCAAAATGCACAGGGCTAGTTTTTGCCTTCGTGTTGGTCGTGTCATCAGTGATGACCTGGTTACCTGATTAATAAAAAAACACACGATGTACACCACATATGTACACAAGAAACATGTTAGGCTGATCCGTTCTCGTTTGGGCTTATGATACCCCAAATAAAAGAGTCGGAAAATGGAAGCATCAATGTAAAAAGAAGAAACAAGGACATGGTGATAGAAAATGAAGACAAAGCATAAGCATTTGTATTTTTTGAAAGGTTTCCAATATGATTTTGCATGCATTTACATTGTGTCTGATTTGATTAACAAGCAAACTCAATTTGGCACTAAGACTTTTGATCCAGAACGAAAACCCTTTTACCACATTGGTTCGTTCATTTGACGCCTTCAATCTCTAAAATTCTTTTCACAAAACCTTAAAAGATCTATTTATTAACTTAAAGACTCTATTTTGCACAAAAAAAAAAAAAGACTCTATATGCTCAACGGCCCAAAAGAAGCTACATTTGTTTGCTATGGATCAATATTAAGAAAAAAAACATTAATTTGAAACTGAGAAGCTCTCTCGCTTCTTGATTTCTTGGGTTTTCCCTGTCTTTTGGCCCTTTTCAACTTCGATAAACATTTTGCTCTTGCATGGCCCAATATTAAGTGGGCCTGGGCCTTTTGTATGTGTTAACAAGTTAGACTTAAAACGACGCCGTATAACTTTGGATCGGCCGTTGATGGCCAATCCGTATATATAAAGGGGTTTTGATGGCGGCAGCGATTAACCGGCGAAGTCGAAATTAAGAAACTGAAAATATGGGAGTGCAAGGTCTCTGGGAGCTGTTGGCTCCTGTGGGTCGTCGCGTCTCTGTTGAAACCCTCTCCGGGAAACGATTGGCCATCGGTACGATTTTTCCGGCGATCACTTGGACAAACTTCAATGTTTCGTTTTCAATTTGAGTTCGTTATTCGACGGAATTGAAGGCAATTTGATGACATTTCTTTGATTTTCTCGTCGATTGCAGATGCGAGTATATGGATGGTACAGTTTATAAAGGCTATGCGTGACGAAAAGGGAGATATGGTGCAGAACGCTCACTTGATCGGGTTTTTCCGAAGGATTTGCAAGCTTCTGTTCCTAATGACTAAGCCGGTTTTCGTCTTTGACGGCGGTACACCCGCATTGAAACGCCGCACTGTCATTGCGCGTCGTCGTCAGCGTGAGAATGCTCAGACGAAAATCCGGAAGACCGCTGAGAAATTGCTGCTTAATCGGGTCAGTGACTGTTTTTTTTTTCTTTTCAGTTTATTAATTGGTCGTGATTAGTGTAGTTATTAAGAAATAAGAAGCTTTACGAGAATTATCGATTTTTTGAGTAATTAAATTTTGCTCGCTTTGGGATTTATTGTTATAGGTCAAGGATATGAGGCTTAAGGAACAAGCCAAAGATCTTAAGAACCAAAGACTACAGCAGAATATTAGTGATAGAGAGAAGAAACATGTATCTTCTGAATCTGTGCAAAAACCTCTGCGAGACTCTGCAGAGATAGATGATGTAGGGAGCAGTTGTTTTCAGGAAGAAAAGCTAGATGAGATGTAAGTTTTTTAAAGTTTGGTTTTTTTAACCATAGATATCATTGTTGGTGTGATGGCTTTAACGACCTCAGTTTATGTAGATCGCCAGCATCTATGGTCGGAGAAAATGGTGTTGATCATGCTGTCAAAGGGTCCAAGGTAAGTGAATACTAAACATTGAATTGCAAAGAAAAATATTAGATGGTGTTGTTGGGCTGGCTTAGGTGATTTGTGTTACTTTACTCTCTGCTAGGAAAACGTATCTGCTTCTGAAATTTTGTTGTTCTTTAGTTAAGAGTGTTGTTGTTAGGATTTGTTGGTATGGCCGATAACACCAAATGTTTATTTCTACGCACAGATCCACTCAAACTAACTTTTGTGTCATTTTTAGTCTTGCATCTTTTGTAGTTTAGTAATTATAGAATTTAGATGATCTCTTTACGTGACTTAACACTTATTAGCAAACTTGGTGTTGATTTGTTCATGGTATTTCTATGTTGAATCCCTAGCCTGTCAATTCTTTCACATGTCACTCTTTGTGCAATTATTTGCAAGTACTTTGGTTATTAAGGTTTATATGATGTCCATTGTTTTGGTGGCTAACTTGCAGAAGTATGATCCCAAGGGAAAGGGAGTTTTGTTGGATGAGGATGACCAATATAACAAAACGAAGAGTAATCTTGAACAGGAAAAGTTGGACGAGATGTAAGCAATAGAATTGAGATATTGGTTGAAGATGTTTACTTGCATGTACATTCATTTCGTGTTTTCTGTCTTTGTTTAATATAGGTTGGCGGCATCCCTTGCAGCAGAAGAAGACGGAAATTTCACGACCAAAGCGTCGACTTCAGCTGTAGAAATCCAATCTGAGGACGAGGGGAGCGAAGAAGATGAGCAAATTCTATTGGTAATATGTGATGTGTGGTCTATGTACCACATCTTTCTCTTGTTTTATTTACTGATGCTTAAGATCACTATTGTTCAGGGTATATAAATTTGTTAAGTTGAAGATTTTTTAGTTAAGCAATTGGCACCAGTTGTCAAGTTGGAAAATTTCTTTCATCTGGATGAATCTTCATTGCTTTAATATATAATCATGATAGTTTCTTTGTAGTTATGGTTTTTGTCTTTATTAAGAAGTTATCTGATATTGTACCATCTTCATCTGCTAACAATATTTTGTCTACTTTTCTAGCCAGCAATGGATGGGAATGTCGACCCTGCTGTTTTGGCTTCTCTTCCTCCATCCATGCAACTTGATCTCCTTGTTCAGGTAACTAACTTTATTGACAGCATATCTCCGCTGCATGTTGAATCTTAAGGACGTTTCAGATTATTCAATAATGTCTATACTTGTAGATGAGAGAAAAATTGATGGCAGAAAACCGGCAAAAGTACCAAAAGGTCAAGAAGGTGAGTCGCATAAGTCACTTTCTTGCTCATGTATTTGAATCTTTGTGTATGAAAAGACATGGAACCCTGACTATGGAAGTTGTTATCTTGTTTAATGAGCATATAGGCCCCTCAAAAGTTTTCTGAGCTGCAAATAGAAGCATATCTTAAAACTGTAGCCTTTCGTCGGGAAATAAATGAAGTTCAGAGAAATGCTGGTGGAAGGGCTGTTGGTGGAGTTCAAACTTCTAGGATAGCTTCTGAAGCAAATAGAGAGTTTCTCTTCTCGTCTTCCTTTTCTGGCGATAAAGAGTGAGTTGCAATTTGAAGTCTTTAAAGAATAATGTCTGTCGTACAAGAAAATGACTGATATTTTTACCGTGTTTCTAGAGTACTTGCGTCTGCCAGAGAAGGAAGAAATAATGAAAATCAGAAAAATACGTCACAACAATCTTTGCCACTCCCCGTGAAGAATGTTTCTGCGCTGAATAAATCAAATGCTACCATTGAGTTGGATAGAGATCAACCGACGAATCCTGATGAAAATATTGAAGTATATGTAGATGAAAGGGGCCGTTTACGAATAAGGAACCGACACATGGGGATCCAAATGACTCGTGACATCCAGAGGAACTTACATTTGATGAAAGAAAAGGAGAGAACAGCTTTTGGTTCTATCTCTAACAATGATGAAACACTCAGCGCCTGGGAGAAGTTTCCTTCTGAGGACCAGTTTCTTGAAAATTTACCTGTTAAGAAAGGTGATGTTGTGAACCTGGATAACCGGAATGATGATTACATGCTGCAAAATCCATCTTCAATAGAGATATCATTTGAACATGATGGTGGTGGAAAAGATTTCAATGACGAAGATGATATGTTTTTTCAGTTGGCAGCGGGAGGACCAGTGACAATCGGTACTACAGATAATGATCCTGAAGAAGACTCTTCACTGTGGGCTTCTGACAGTGATTGGGAAGAAATGTCTACTGAACAGAATAATGCTGTCTCTAAGCTTGAAGTGAGTTCAAACCACGAGCATATCCCCAAGGATATTAGTATCGATGAGGGTGCAGCAAGGGAAGAAACCACTTGTGAAGATGCCAGTACCTCCATGGAGAATGATACGGTAACAAAGTTCTCAAAAGGTTATCTGGAAGAAGAAGCTGATCTTCAGGAGGCTATAGAGAAAAGTCTTCTTGACTTGCATGATAAGGAATCTGGGGATATCCTTCTCGAACAAAATCTAACCGTAGGGGCAAATCTAGTTGTTGAGAAGCCAACTCAAGATAGTATGTGTTCTAGTGAAGCTGAGGAAAAGGGAACTCTGGAAGGAAGAACAATCTTGAAAACTAGTGGTGCTATACATGAGCAGTCCAACACTTCTGTAGCGGACAATGTAGATGGTCAAAGAGGGATAACCAATCGATTTGATATGCACCCTGCTTCCAGTTCTGATAACGTTAGATATGCTATGAGCAACGAAATGCCACAGGTGAAGTCAGTTAGCTCATCCGAGAAAGCAGTGGATGTTGCTAGTGACAGCCGCATGCTGTCCACCATGGCTAAACAGGATAATGAAGACGGTTCTGAAAGTTTTGGTGGAGAATCTGTCAAAGTGTCTGCTTTGCCCACAGATGATGAGGAGAGAACTGGTTGTCTGGGTGAGTCATCTACTCGTGGTAGTGTGGAGAAAGGTTTTGCTGATGATGACTTATCTATCATGATGGATAATAAGAGAGATTATAGTAGACAGAAATCCCAGAGTCCTGTCACTGAAACAAGGGACCCTTCTCATGATGTCAGCAGATCGCACATAGGGATACTATATGACACAGATTCACAGAAAGAAAGAAGAGAGGAAAATAACTTTAACGAACAACCTTTCAATATTGAGAGTTTAACAGATTTAGAGGAGAAAGGTGTGCCTGTTGAACTGTCAGAAGCAAATTTGCAGGAAGAAATGCGAGTTCTTGACCAAGAATATGTAAGTTTAGGTGATGAACAGAGGAAACTTGAGCGGAATGCCGAATCTGTCAGCAGTGAGATGTTTGCAGAATGCCAGGTTTGCCTGTTGTCTTTGAAGACATATGATTCATTGTCCTCTATATACGGTCCTACTTGCAAAGTTTTCAAATTTTTTGTTTTGTTTGATATGACAGCAAACTAACTTATCATGTCTTGTTGATTTTGGATTTGCTTAGGAGCTACTCCAAATATTTGGCATACCATACATAATAGCTCCCATGGAAGCAGAGGCACAGTGTGCATTTATGGAACAATCAAACCTTGTTGATGGCATTGTCACTGATGATTCTGATGTATTCTTGTTTGGAGCAAGGAGCGTGTACAAAAATATATTTGATGATCGCAAATATGTGGAGACATACTTTATGAAGGTTTGTGCATATCCGTCCTCAAACTCTGTTTTCCTACTTGTAGACTTTCTGCGATGAGTATATTCTCTTCTTAGTTTCTAATGAGCTTCCATATTATCTCTGGCATGTCTTCTGTTATAACTTCTTAGCACCTCTGTACTTTCCTCTGGATTATTACTTTTTCTGTAGTAGGTGGATACATTAGCCTTTGTAGGTTTAAGTTGATTTGTCGTTTCGGTACTAAGTTGATATATTTGTTTATATCAATCTGTTCCCAGTTACATCTCTAATCGTTTGCACTCACTTTGTCAAAGGTTTGGTAATTACAGCTCTAAACTCTTCTGGTTTTCAGGACATTGAGAAGGAGCTTGGCTTGAGCAGAGATAAAGTAATCCGTATGGCAATGCTTCTAGGAAGTGATTACACAGAAGGGATCAGGTTCGCAGAGTTTTTAGCCAGCTGTACAGTGTCAAAGTCCCGTTCTTTATGTACTTGATATCGTAATTGTTTTGACATGCAGTGGAATTGGTATTGTCAATGCTATTGAAGTTGTGACTGCATATCCCGAGGAGGATGGGCTTCAGAAATTTCGTGAATGGGTTGAATCACCTGATCCAACCATTTTAGGAACGCCTGACGCAAAAAAAGGTTCGAATGTAAAGAAGCGTGGATCTGGCTCTGTAGATGATAAAGGAAGCAGCTCAGGTGTCCCGATGGATGACACAGAAGAAATAAAGAGAATCTTCATGGATAAGCATGTACTGCTATTTTTCCTGATCTTTAGTATTTTATATGATCCAACTCATCAGAGATTGACATAAACTTTCTACTAATTTGATTGATCATGCCAAATTACAGAGAAAGGTAAGCAAGAACTGGCATATTCCATCTACTTTCCCTAGTGAAGCCGTTGCTTCGGCCTACTTAAATCCACAAGTGGATCGGTCGACTGAGCGTTTCTCATGGGGCAAGCCTGATCTTTTAGTTCTTAAGAAGTAAGTCGTTTCTCAACTTTACATGTCACTGATATGATCATCCTTTCTCGCTACTAGGCTTGCAAACTACTACCAAGGACTTAAGATCTAATTCTAGTTTCCTTCAAACAATATGGCATAGCTTGGCATGAGTAGGGTTTCAATGAATCTGAAATAGAAACACGAAAAAAGCTGCATGATTTTGCCCCACGGACTAGATTTCTGCATAAAACTTTCACTTTATGAAACAATGTCACGAGTTCTGATACTGTAGTATCAAATTTCATTTTTTTGGGTGAAGGATATGCTGGGAAAAGTTTGGTTGGAACAGTAAGAAGACGGATGATCTGCTACTACCCGTCTTGAAGGAGTATGAGAAACGCGAGGTCTTCATCTATATTTGATCTTTCATTTTACGTATGGATATGATTACTATGTATATGATAATTTTGTTTCCTTTTCCTTTGTTTCCATGAAGACGCAACTTCGGATGGAAGCTTTCTATTCTTTCAATGAAAGATTTGCAAAGATCCGTAGTAAAAGAATTAAAAAAGCTGTCAAAGGAATTGGCGGAGGTCTATCATCAGAAGTAATTGATCATAACCTCCAGGACGGTCCAAGAAATGGAAAGAAGAAAAGACTTGCTCCTCATGAAACTGAAGATAACACATCAGAGAAAGATTCAAATAAAGCCGATGAGAAGGAGAAAAACAAAAGGAAACCATCTAGTAGTAGAGGCAGAGGTAGAGCCCAGAAAAGAGGACGAGGAACGGGAAGAGGAAGAGGAAGGGGCCGAAGCAATCTCCTCCCCGAGTTATTAGACGGCAGTTCTGGTGATGATTGTGATAATAATGATAAGGAAGTTGATTTGCAGGTACCTCATGATGAAAAACAGGGCAATCCTAAGAAAGTGCGAAGGGTAAGCCCTTGATTTTAGTTTTCTAACGATGGACTAAGATCACTTGTTTTGATTGATTATGTGGTGGTCTCACTTTGTTATCTTTAATCCCCAGTCAACACGATCTCGGAATCCTCTGAAGTACAATGCAAAAGAAGATGATGAATTGGACGAGTCAAGAAGCAATGGAGAGTCCCCTAGTGAGAATTTAGAAGATGGTGATGAATTGCTCAAAGACAAAGGCAGAGCAGCAAATGTCGCTGCTGAAAGAACACAGAATGAAACAACAACCATCGATGCATTGATCAAAGATTGTTCTTCTGCAGACTATATTCATACGGGAGGTGGGTTCTGTGCAGACGAAGCTGAGACTGAAGATGCTCATTTGGAGGATAAAGCTACGGATGATTATAGAGTGATCGGTGGTGGATTCTGTGTTGATGAAGATGATGCAATGGATACAGAGATGCTAAAGACGGAGAGTGAAGAACACAAAAACAAAGGTAAACGTCGAAATGAAGAAAATGCATCATTGGAGGACAATGTTGAGATTGAAATTGGGAATTCTTCAGCTGGGGGATTAAGTGCTATGCCTTTCTTGAAGAGAAAGAAGAGGAAAAACTAAAAAAAAAAACTAGGTTTATAAAGTAGGAAGTAAAAATGTATGATTTTTAGATTTTCTTTTTGTTAATGATTTGACATAATTAAGAAATGATTATAGAAACTTGAAAGTATTAGCTTTTGAAAAGGAAGAAAGTATTAAACTTTAAAGGCTTTTGCTGCGAACGATAAAGGGAAACAGCAGAAAGAATTTGTGAAGAGATCGAGAATCAATCTTCAAACATGTTTATTCGTTGACTCCTATGGCTTTTTACTACTTTGTTTCTCGAGAAAATTACCTTTGCCCATAGACGGATTTTGCTACTCGTTTAATAGTAGTTTGCCCATACGTTCGTTTCCTTAGTTATTCATCTCATTGTCATATAATCGTCAAAATTCAAATTTGTTTAGCTTATATACAAAAAGAAAATTAAAACCACCATCGAATATATAACTCCGTCAATATTTCTAAAAAATATCTTATCGCTTTCTTGGATATGATGGTGAAACAAAGACCTATGTTGGATGCATGGCATTAAAAAACAAAGATGTTCTACCACAAACTACTTTATTATTTTATTATGAGAATTTTCTTTTTAAAACATCGTTAGATTTGAAGTATCTAAAAATAATGTTAATGTGTAGTAAACAAAACTAAACGTGTAATACACTGAAATGAATCAATGATCTATAGACTATTGACCGAGGAATATGGATGAAAAAACAATTTGAACAATGACATGAATGGCATGTTACAAAAGTTTGGGCTCAAATCCTTCGATTCACGTCTCTTATTGTATCCCACATGATTGAGCCATCGTAGTTCGAAGTTCAAATTTGAAAATAATGAGTTCCACAGTTTGACATGACTGTATCTATCAAGAAGAATATCTTGAAAGATGTAAAAACAACAATTATTGAAAAACGACCAAGATTTGAGAACATGCTCCGTTCCCAAGCATCAGACACGAGCTTCAATCTTCAATATCTTATCGGCGCTGTTTGCTACTATTGTATTTCGATGGAACTTTTATAAAATAATACTCAGACAATTTAATACATCCGTAAATTAATAGAACTTTTTGATTTTAAAGTTTTTAGCCAATTATCTTTCCATAAATTAATACATTACTAAATTAATAAAATATCATGCTCCCTGCGTTAAACTAGAATGGTATGCAATGACTAAATAGTAAATACACAAATATTAAGGAACATAATTCCAAAGATATACAGTATATATACTGCATGTTACTATTTATTATATATCTCGATACATTTTGACACATCATGGATGATTAAACTTGTAAAAACAAAACTATTTTGGTTATTAAACTTTGTGATATTTTTTCGGGTTTTCCTCATAATTATTTTTCCCTAGCTTCTCTCTGTTTATTGTCTATTGTTATTGTTATTGTGTTGTCTAATCAAAACAAAATGTAACCAAAAATTAAACACGATAAAATCATAGTCAATGGCTTTTGACTTTTTTCAAAAAGATGACTCTAACCTAGAAACATATCAATCGTCCTTGATAATAGAGTATATAATCTTATAGAGCTCTTAGATTATAGTTCGTAATTGAATCTAATTGAGAGGCGGGGAGGAGAGAGAGTATCGGGACAAAAAGACAGATAAGCTAATTGTGCGGTGGATTTTACACATAACTTTGTCAGTCACGAGTCTTTCTTGTTCTAATGGCACCAAACCCTACTCTTGTTCTTTTCTTCTTCCCTTTTTTATTTTCTTTTATCTCATCATATTTTATTCGGATTCTCAAATTCACAAGTCTCTATCTCTGTTGACCATACCTTTTAATTTTATCTCATCTCTCTTCCTTTTCTTGTGATTACTTTCTACTCTATTATTACGTGCAAGTCGGGGCAACTCTATAGCTTTATATATAGTGAGATGATGGTTGTAGAGTCCAATGGTTTTATGATAGATATGATCAAGACAACTATACGTCTATAATATTCAATTGACGGTTGTAAGCATCAAATTAGTTTAGATATCAATGGCAATGTGTATAATTTATATCATTTTAGGTGTTTAAAAAAGTTAGCAACCTAAAACCTTGTAACATGGTATGGTGTGAGTGTGACTTTATCTTCATTTAACTATTTGACACGTGAAGACACATCTAATCAAAGAAATCGAACGAACTGGTCACTTTTGGTTAGACCGGAGCAGAACATGTGGTCCATTTGGCCTTAGAGATCATATGCAACTCGGTCTAGTTGTTGTCTTCTAGCTAACTTCAGAATCTTACACTCACAAACACTTCGAGTTTCTTCTCATTGGCACAAAACTCAACTCAATTCTTTCTCTCTCTTCATTCTTTCATCAAAATGTCATAACACTCTCTCTCTCTCTCTCTTCCTTCCTTACCAAATTAGCTTTATCTCTCAACCCATCAAGAGAGAGATTTGTAGAATCCATCATAATGGGGGATCAAGGAAGAAAATGGATCACATGTACTCTGTTTCTCGCAATGTCATTGATGATATCACTCATCAATGGTGAAAGTAACTCAATCCAACTAAACGACGACGTTTTAGGACTCATCGTCTTCAAGTCAGACCTCAACGACCCATCTTCACACCTCACTTCTTGGAACGAAGACGATGACTCTCCTTGCTTATGGAGCTACGTCAAATGCAATCCCAAAACATCTCGAGTCACCGAGCTTTCCCTCGACGGTTTGGCCTTGGCCGGAAAAATCGGTCGTGGAATCCAAAAGCTTCAGCATTTAAAGGTGCTCTCACTTTCCAAGAACAACCTCACCGGAAACATCATCGCTCTCTCAAACAACAACAATCTCCAGAAGCTGGATCTTAGCCACAATAGTCTCTCCGGTCAAATCCCATCTTCTCTCGGCTCAGTAAGCTCCTTGAGATACCTCGACTTAACCGGAAACTCCTTCTCCGGTACACTCTCCGATGATTTCTTCAACAACTGTTCCTCTCTTAGGTATCTCTCTCTATCTCACAACCATCTCGAAGGTCAAATCCCTAGTACTCTGTTTCGATGCTCTGTTTTGAACAGTCTCAATCTCTCAAGCAACCGTTTTTCCGGAAACCCTAGTTTCGTATCAGGAATCTGGAAACTTCAGAGGCTAAGATTACTAGATCTATCGTTTAATTCTCTCTCTGGATCGATACCATTGGGGATATTCTCTCTGCACAACTTGAAAGTGTTGCATTTACAAAGGAATCAGTTTTTAGGATCATTGCCTTCAGATATTGGACTCTGTCCCCATTTAAACAGAGTTGATCTGAGTTTCAATCGTTTCTCCGGAGAACTTCCAAGAACTCTTCAGCGGCTGACATCTTTAAATCACTTAGATTTATCCAACAATTTGCTCTCCGGTGATTTCCCGGCTTGGATTGGTGACATGACCGGTTTAGTACACTTGGATTTCTCAAGCAATGATATAACCGGAAAGCTTCCTTCTTCAATTGGTAACTTGAGATCTCTAAAGGATCTTATCTTGTCTAAGAACAAACTCTCCGGTGAGATTCCGGAATCTTTGGAATCTTGCAAAGAGCTCATGATTGTTCGGCTCAAAGGCAACGGCTTGGTCGGTAGCATTCCAGATAGTTTGTTTGATCTTGGTTTGCAAGAAATGGATTTTTCCGGTAACGGTTTAACCGGTTCGATCCCGAGAGGCTCAAGCAGACTCTTTGAGTCACTCACTATGCTCGATCTATCGCGCAACAGTCTCAGTGGAAACATTCCCGGTGAAGTAGGCTTGTTCAACCACCTGAGATACCTCAATTTGTCATGGAACCATTTCAACACAAGAGTGCCTCCAGAAATCGAGTTTCTACAGAATCTAACAGTCTTGGATCTCAGGAACAGCGCGTTGATCGGTTCGGTTCCGGCTGATATATGCGACTCTCAGAGTCTACAGATCCTTCAACTGGATGGTAACTCACTAACCGGTTCTATACCGGAAGGAATCGGAAACTGCTCTTCTCTTAAATTGCTGTAAGTTTCTATTTCTTGAATATCCAATTTGTTTGTTTTTGATAAATGCAAATGTTTCTTCTCTAACAATTATTAGTTTCTTGTTGCAGGAGTTTGTCTCATAACAATCTTACCGGTCCGATTCCTAAGTCACTTTCAAACTTACAAGAACTCAAGATACTAAAGCTAGAGGCCAATAAACTTAGCGGCGAAATACCAAAAGAGCTCGGTGAATTGCAGAATCTGTTATTGGTTAACATTTCGTTTAACCGGCTCATCGGAAGGTTACCGTTTGGAGGTGTGTTCCAAAGCTTAGACCAGAGTGCTATTCAAGGAAACTTAGGCATCTGTTCACCATTGTTGAGAGGACCTTGCACAATGAATGTTCCAAAGCCACTTGTCATCAATCCAAACACCTACGGGAATAGAAACAACAACGAGGGAGTACCTGGAAACCGAGCAAGCAGTGGCTCCAAAAGATTCCACGGCGGAATGTTCCTAAGTGTTTCAGTGATTGTAGCTATATCAGCTGCTATACTCATCTTCTCTGGAGTCATAATCATAACGCTGCTTAACGCGTCTGTTAGAAGACGGCTTACGTTTGTAGACAATGCGTTGGAGAGCATTTTCTCGGGGTCTTCTAGGTCAGGAAGAAGCTTGGTGACGGGTAAACTTGTCCTGATAAACTCAAGATCCTCGCGTTCCTCATCTTCGTCTCAAGAGTTCGCTAGAAACCCGGAGACTCTTCTCAATAAAGCTTCAAGAATCGGTGAAGGAGTCTTTGGAACAGTCTACAAGGTACCTCTAGGAGAACAGGGGAGAAACTTGGCGGTCAAGAAACTTGTCCCTTCGCCGCCGATTCTTCAGAACCTGGAAGATTTCGATCGAGAAGTCCGGATCTTGGCGAAAGCGAAGCACCCTAATCTAGTATCGATCAAAGGGTATTTCTGGACACCGGAGATGCAGCTTCTGGTATCGGAATACATCCCGAACGGAAACTTGCAGTCCAAGTTACATGAAAGAGAGCCCTCAACACCGCCTCTTTCTTGGGACGTAAGATACAGAATCATCCTCGGTACGGCCAAAGGACTTGCTTATCTCCACCACACATGCCGTCCAACAACCGTCCATTTCAACCTGAAACCGACCAACATCCTCCTCGACGAAAAATACAACCCGAAAATCTCTGATTTCGGACTATCTCGTCTCTTAACAACACAAGACGGGAACACGATGAACAGCAACAGGTTTCAAAACGCTTTAGGTTACGTAGCTCCTGAATTAGAGTGTCAGAACTTAAGGGTCAACGAGAAATGCGATGTTTATGGGTTTGGCGTTTTGATACTCGAACTCGTGACTGGTCGGAGACCGGTGGAGTACGGCGAAGACAGCTTTGTGATACTTAGCGATCATGTTCGAGTTCTGTTGGAACAAGGGAATGTGTTGGAGTGTATTGATCCAGCGATGGAGGAAGAATACTCTGAAGATGAGGTTTTGCCTGTTCTGAAACTTGCTCTTGTCTGTACCTCTCAGATACCTTCGAATCGTCCTACAATGGCGGAAATTGTTCAGATCTTGCAGGTTATCAATTCTCCTGTTCCTCACCGGATGCTGGATAGTTTCTAAAACGCCTGTGTGCCAGTTTAATTTTCCATTAGATTTTTGCAACTTTTTCTTTGTCTTTTTTTTCTTTTCCTTTTCGACTTTTTTGTAGAGATTGCTTTCTTTCACAATGCCACGCTTTCTTTTGCTCGCTATGTCAACATCATCATTGACGATAATTGACCCTTGTTATCAAGTTATCATTTACGGCATTTCCATTGGTAAGATATCCATTTAATTGAGTATCTCACCAATTAAATATCATTATTTTTGAAGTCTTTTTTTTTTTTGAAAACTTCATCACAAATTTCTTTCCGATGGTGAAATACATTAAAGTTTTTACCAATAAAATATTAATATTTAATATTTAATTAATTTTGGTATTTTTAATTTTAAATTATAAAATATTTCATTAATCACAGGGAAACGGTTTTCCCGGCTTTGATCTACTTTTCCGTTTCCGGACGACGACACTCTGTTTGTCTTTGTCTTGTTCCGTGAGACTGACTTGGTGGGATTGATCTCTTGTGGTCCTTGTTCTTCTTCCCTCCTCTCTGTTGTTTGGCCCACACTCTTCTTCTCCTCCTCTGTTCTTCTTACCTCACTTACACAAAGCCCATAATCGGGTAAGAAAGATAAGACACAATAATGTGGCATATTAACGTGAAAATTTTGTTTTCTTTTCTATCCAGGGCCGGGCCTGATTTTATAAGTTGAAAGACTTAATTATCTTTATGATAATAATGATATAGTCAAGTAAAACAAACCTTATCTGACTATATCCGACTATATAAACAAACCTTATCTGAATAGTGATAATGATATAGTTAGACTTAATTATGTTTATAAGGTTTGTTTTACTTGGTTAAAGACTTTATCATTATTATTATAAAGATAAAGTCTTGTTCTTTTAGTTTCAAGGGTTATAATTTTCATCAGTGTCCAATTTTCAGATATAATACTACTCTTATCTGACTATATCAATTTTAAATGACTTAATTATGTTTTATTTTATGGCGTGTGGAAGATGCATGCATGATGCATCCATTATCGAGAAACGGCCTAAACCATGTGTTTTGGTATTGTGTAACATAAAACAATTAGTTAGGACATAGTAGTTTTTTGTGATTATGATATAGTCCAATTTTGATTGGTATAAGCTCAGGGCCGGCCCTGGGGAGAGCCAGGTGAGTTATTTGGCTATGGCCCCCACATTTTTGTGAAAAAAATATATATTGATTTTTGCCCCAAAATAATAAAAAATTGATTTTTAGCCCCCAAATTTATCAAAACTCTATTAAATTATTCTGGCCTCTTACCAATAGGCCACATCGGTAGGAGATTATATCTCCTTTTTTTCGTTGTGAATCACAAAATCGATAGTAAAAAATATAACGTTTCTAACTATTCTGTCATCTCTTTTTTCTATCATCTTTCATCACTATTCACTATTATTCCATATTTTACCGTAATATTTTTCAACTAAAAAAATTATCTAAATCATACTAGGGAATTTGAAGTTGATAGCAATATTGAAATCCATAATTAACAAAGTAACCATATATTAAGTTTGGCTAGAATATAGCCCATATTTTCAACACTATTACCAATTTTAGTCCTAGTGGATGGAAGTGAAATAGTGAGAAAGTGATATTTAGCGTCACATGTGAAAGGAGTAAACAGCGAAAGAAAGAAAGAAAGAAATGAGAAATTTGAATTTGAAAATTAAGGATTGGAAAGGGAAGAAACAAGAAAAGAAAACGAAAGAGCTTAGGAATTGGAATAAGTGCGTAATTATTATTTTTGGATAAATTGTGTATCGCGATTTAGGGTTGGGAGTGTGATTTTGGGAAGCTTTGGTTTCCTTCAGTTTTTTTTGGGAAGATAGAGGTTCTTGTTTTGAAGTAGAGAGAAAAAGAAACCGAGTTGCATGTGTGTTTTTTTATATGTTGCGTAATGGAATGGAAATAGATATCGGTGTAGTAGTATAGTATGTTTGTATCATTGTCAGGGAAAAAGTATAGTATGTATCGATTCACAGGTTATGTTTTTTTAATGGATTTGTATGATGGATTCTGAGTTTGCCTAACAAACAGATTAGAATGAGGACCCTGAGTTGTGTCATACGGTTTCCGATGATGCCGATGTGGCTTGGAGCGTGGATGGTTAGGAGGAGATTGCAAGTCATTGATGATGTTGCGGCTTCCCCTATGAAGCATATTCAGAGCTGACAGTGATATAATATAATATTTTTTTACTTTTGTTTTCTGTCCTATGTAACCGTTGTGACTTGTGAGGTATGGAATATATAAATCTTTTCCGGTGTTAACTCTATATTACCTCTCTCTGCTTTAGCCTATTGCATTGTAAGCCTGCTTATGACATTCTTATATCGAACTAGATAGAATTTACTTCTTTCGCACAAAAAAAGGGTAGATTTTTTCTTTCTCCACTCAATTTGTCACCGAGGCAATTATGTAATGGCAATGGCTATATGCTTTATGTCACTTCCCAATATTATTATCCACATAAATCACCCATTATTATCATATATATGAATATATGTAATGTATAAGAGTCCATTGATAAATGATAACCAAAGTTTTAGGGAAAGCGGTAAAAAGGAATGTGTAGTTATAGTAACATAGAGCTAGAAACGGTAAGAAATATGAATAAGCAAATTATTTTATTAGCAAAGATGTGGTTGCTTAGTGGGTAGTACAAGGGGTTGGTTCCCTTATGTCCCAGGTTCAAACTCTCTTTGGAACGGAGGTATATTTTTTAAATGAAATATAGACAAGGCTGATTCTGGGTGCGAAGGAGATTGTGGGCCAAAGGTCCGGAACTTCCTCGGTTTAAAAAAAAAAAAAGCAAATTATATTTTTTGACCAATCAATCTGAGATATGAACAATTTATTCATGACATTCTGTTGACCAAAAACTGGACCTGAGTAAATTCCATCTATACGGCATTGGTATTTTATTTTTATATATTTATACACAACACACAACGTATGTTACTTTTGGCATGTTACTTTTGGCTTTTATTTTGTCTGGTTTACATCTTTCACAAGTGACTAGACATTTGCTGAAAATCTAACTTTCACCCACTAGCACAAATTTCTTCTTTTTCCCCATAAAACAGACTCTGTTTCTCTCATCTTTCATCTTAATTCACCTAAGAAACTCACTTCTCCGAATCTCCACGTCTACAAGTCAGAGAGAGAGAGAGAGAGAGAGAGGGTGAAGATGGCGGGAAAATACTTTCAGACAGAAGTGTTGCCGGTAACGGCGCTGGTAATAATGGAATGTGCGAACGTTGGGCTAAACACACTGTTCAAGGCAGCGACTTTGCAAGGCATGAACTTTCATGTCTTCATCGTTTACTCTTACGGTCTCGCTGCTCTTCTTCTTCTTCCTTCTCCTTTCTTCTCCTTCAGGTAGAGTTTCCTTTCTATCCCCTGCTGAATTGATACGATCTTGATAGATTTGAGCTAAAGTCATCATCTTTTGTTGGTTCTTGTTTATCTCACAGATCACGAACGCTTCCACCAATGAATTTCTCAATTCTCTACAAAATCGTGCTTCTAGGGTTAATTGGGTAAAGTTCTATTTCTTCCGATTCTTCAATTTTAAAGCAATATTACCCATGTCCGATTCGAGCTATAATTACCCGGAAAAAAAAAGATGAAATTATTGCATGAGAGTTTCTTGAATTCTCAGATTATTTTCTTAGGGGGGTTATTGGTAGATGAATTTGTAAGAATTCTTAAAATTTTCAGAAATCTTTGTTATTGATTTGTGAATTCTAACAATCTTATTAAAATCTGTTGTTATTGGTCTGGTGATTTATAAAGTCCATACAAAATCAGTTGTTATTCAAAAAGTTTGTATTTTAATGATTTCATGAATCCATTAAAATCCTTGTTATTGGGACATGGATTTTAAACATTTTAACTCATAGAACAAGATTTCCAAAATACTACCTATAACCCTTAGATTTTCAAAATTCATATATAACAAAATATTTTGATTGATTTTATGAATATACAATCTCTCTCCAAATCTAACATAAACTCTTCATAAATTTAACAAATCTCTTAACTTTCAAATCGACTCTATAGAAATTCATCTCCCAATAACCCCCTTAGTCAATTATAGAGACAAAGAAAGGAAGACACTTGGCTAAAAGTTGCTTCCAAAAGCTGCAAAAATTACTGCAAAAATCTAACCCCCACTTGTTTTTATATTTTTCTGTCCAACAAAATTCTTTTCATTTTTTTGTGGAAGGGTTGCTTTCATCTTCGTAATAACCGGAAATACAAAAATAATTTAATGAAATCGTTTTAATGTATTTGTGTATAAAATACTTGGGGTTAATTGGAAGTAGAATTTGTGTGTATTTTAAATATTTTAAAAGTTAAGAGAATTGTTAAATTTATTTAGATTTGAAAAGAGTATATAAATTTAGAAAATCAATCAAAATATTGTATTGTAATGGATTTTGAAAATCTAAGGGTTATTGGTAGTATTTTGAAAGTTTTGTTTTATGATTTAATTTGTTTAAAATCAATCTCCCAATAACAAAGATTTTAATGGATTCATGAAATCATTAAAACACAAACTTTTTGAATAACAATGGATTATGTATGAAATTTAAAAATCATCAAACCAATAACAATGGATTTTAGTAAGATTATCTGAATTCATAAACTGAATTCTTCAAATTTTAAAAATTCTTTGAAATCCATCTCCCAGTAACCCCTAAGAGTATTTAAAATTAAAATATATCTATATATAGATGCTGCTCGAGCATAATGGGATACACAGGGATCAATTATAGCTCTCCTACACTTGCTTCTGCTATCAGCAACCTCACTCCTGCGTTTACCTTCTTGCTCGCCGTCGTTTTCAGGTTTGATTCTAATTCATATATTCCTTTCACACTATCTATTCTCCAAATTACCCCTGGCCCATGAACTGTATTTGGGCCTTAAATGTTCTTCAGCCCATGAAGCTAATCTGGTGCATTTTGTGTTGATGATTGAAGAATGGAGAGTGTATCTTTCAAGAGAACAAGTAGTGTGGCTAAAATGTTAGGAACCGTAGTTTCCATCGGAGGAGCATTTATAGTGACTCTTTACAATGGTCCTGTGGTGATCGCTATGTCACCACCGTCCATTTCTCTGCGATCACAATCTCCAGACCATAATTGGATAATTGGTGCGGCTTTCCTTGCGGTCGAGTATTTCATGGTTCCATTGTGGTACATTGTTCAGGTCTAGTCAATAAAAACTCTATATGGATATATATCTCTATGGTTTGTTCGTTTTCTAATAGAATCATATGATTTTTTTTTTTTTTCTTTTTTTCTTGTAGACTCAAATCATGAGAGAGTATCCATCCGAGTTTACCGTTGTTTGCTATTATAGCGTTGGCGTGAGCTTTTGGACTGCACTTGTCACATTGTTTACCCAAGGAAATGACTTGAGTGCATGGAAGATCAAACCGAATTTAGCTTTAGTATCAATCGTTTGCTCGGTGAGAACATAACTACTTTATTTCTTCATGTGTTTTTTTCTAGACATCACGAGTGTGATTAGTTTCTAACAAGCAAAATGTTACTTGTTGACTATATTTAGGGATTGTTTGGATCTTGCATAAACAATACAATCCACACGTGGGGGTTGCGGATCAAGGGGCCTTTATTTGTTGCAATGTTCAAGCCATTGTCGATTGCGATTGCTGTTGCAATGGGTGTGATCTTCCTCCGAGACTCTCTCTACATCGGCAGGTGAATAAAAACTCACATTTTAATTTTTAAACTACTTATACATCCAAACCAAGTCTAGTGGTTTCGCCATGTATCAGTCTCTCATTTTTAGGTGTTGTTAACTCTTTTTTTGTTACCATTTGATGTGCATGAATGTTGTTTGATCTCAGCTTGATCGGGGCAACGGTGATAACAGTCGGGTTTTACACGGTGATGTGGGGAAAATCAAAGGAAGTAGCCATGGTCGAAGATGACAACAAGGCTAACCACGAGGAGGCTCAAGAAGCTGACCTGGATTCTCCATCGGGCTCACACAAGGCTCCTCTCTTGGAAAATTACAAGAATGATGAACATGTCTGAATATCATCATCAACCAGTCAAGATCACACACTCTCTCTCTCTCTCTCTCTATATATATATATATATATATATATGTATAAATCTGTGTGAAATTTTCGTATGTTAATGTCTTTGTAATCTATTTGACGAGACAAATGTAATATTTAATTTTAGGAATCAAGTGTTCTCCTAATCAGACAATTTCATAAGTCTTAGGGACACATAGATCTGAAGTCTTTGTTAGAGGTGAAATGAGCACATTTCCCCGAGCCCGTCGCAATGATTAACAGCACCAAGGCCCAGCCCGTCTTAAGCCCTAGCCTCCTTACAGAAATGGAAAGCCTTGAGGAGGAAGGCAATACCTTAAGCAAAAAGGGAAAAGAAGCAGCCGCAATTTGAAGAAAGGAAAGAAATCAAGAGAAGAAGAAGTTTTCCTTTACGATCAAGAGGAGAATATTCAGTAGAGAATCGCCTTAACTCGACTATATAAGGAGAGGTCTTCATTCCCTGAAGACCAAGTGACGCAGCTCTAAAAACCCTAAAGCACTTTGCTCATCTTTTCTGTTTTCTCTTGTTATTCGCATTTTGTCTCGTCAAGGCTTGTTTGACGAGACTATTCCTTGTATCCGAACCTCTTCTTGAGTGATTAATCCAAAGCTTCCCAAGTCTCCCATCCGAAATATCCCGTCATACTAACGTGTGCTATTTCTGGATCTAACAATTGGCGCCGTCTGTGGGGACTGGGAATACCTTTGCCGGATTAAGCATCTCAAAAGAAGCTTGGACGATGTCTCACTCAGCGGGAAGCTCCCCCGAAAGAGAACCACGACACAACCACAAGACCCTCCCGGAAAACCTTCCCGAAGACAGAGAAGACCTTCTCGAGCACGAGGAGAACCACGTCGAGCACGACGAAAACACACAGCACAACGAGCCCGAAGATACAATTCCACCGCCAGCTCCCGCTCGCCGCAGACCTAGAGCGAAGGTCGTCAAGCACGACGACCTGATGAGGACGCTCCAAAGGGCTATGAAGCCATTCTCCGAAGAAATCCAAACGATGCAAGCACGCCAGAAGAAGACGCAGGATTTCATCGACTCGGTAACAGCGGATGACGGCAAGTTTTCGCCGGTTCGTCGACTCTCGCTCGATACACCGACAGGTCATGCCACGGGGACCGCAGTAGCAGACGCAACTGCTAATCGGACAGACGCGACGAGCCGAATCTCGCGGGCCAGCAAGCAGACTTACGCCGAGCTCGATAGGATTAACCGTCGGCTAGACGAGTTTAATTCCAGAGTGCATCTCGTCACGAGCGCTGCACCGGAATTGGCAAAGATCCTTGCCGACACCCGGAGGAGTCCACTGACGGCAAGGATTCGCAGAATCCGGTTACGCGACAGAGTCCGACTGAAGATCGAGCCCTTTGCCGGCGAAGAAGACCCGAAGAAGTGGTTGACAGCTTTCAACTTCGCTATGACAAGAGAACAGTACGCCACTCCCGAGGAGAGAGAGGCGAACTATTGTCAAGTCTTCATCGAGCATATGACGAAAGAAGCACTCGGATGGTTCTCCAGCCTCCCTGCCGAGTCGATCGATAACTTCGACGACTTGACGAGCGCATTCTTAAAGCACTACTCCATGAACATGACCAGGGTAACCCGAAACATGTTTACCATGACGCAATCAAGGGGAGAACCGCTGTGAAGTTTTATGGAAAGGTTTAAGAGAGCCGCGATGGATCTCGGCGACATGCCAGACAGCGTTCCGCTGGAGGCACTCCGCAACGGCCTCCGATACGACTCTAAGTTTAAAGAGGATCTCTCTCTCGAACCATCGCCGACCCTCGATGACGCGCTCCATCGATCCCAGAAGTATATCTTCCTCGAAGAAGACACCAACTTCTACGCCGAGAAGAGCGGCGAGAAAAAGCCCGCCATCGCCAGACCTAGGGAAGAAGGTCACGAACAGCGACGAAGACCAGAGGTCAGGAGATCACTCTCATTTGCCGTCGACGACGACCTCCACCACTGGGACCCAGCAGAGCAGCCGCAAGCACTCGCACTAACGTCGTCTCGTCAAACTGTCGGCGACCCGGATGATGACAATAATCACGACCTGTTCTGTAGCTTCCACGGTCGAACCGGTCATGCAACGGAGAACTGTAGACATCTCATCGGCAGCCTCCTCAGGAAGTATCGAGAAGGAGTCGTCGCGGTAGAAGGCGACCGATCTCAAGGCAAAGATTTCGCGCCGAAGCCGGCCAAAGGAGGGCAAAAGGGAAAGCGATCCCGCCAGTTTCGCCCCCAAAAGCAGGGGAAGGTAAATCCGAAGCCAGCAACTGAGAAGGAAGATCACGACCATCCCGAAGATTTGCCGCCCCCACCAAAGCGACAGGTCAGCATGATCATGGGAAGTCTCTTAGACAACAACGATTCCATCTCGACAATCAAGGAGTACGAGCGAAAGGCCGTCTCGGCCCAACGCCGCCCCAGTTCCCATCAGGGTGGAGAAGCTCTACTTAACCAACTTGTCCGTCCAGACACGAGTATGATATCCTTCACGGACAAGGATGCGGAGGGGCTGGATACCCCGCATCTCGACCCGCTAGTGGTCAAAATACAAGTCCACGATTGTGACGTGGCAAAGATACTAGTAGACACCGGGAGCACGGTGAATCTGATCTTTAAGGAGACCCTAGACCGGATGGGAATTGAAGAAGAAACCATCAAGCCAGCATCTCGTCCGCTGACTGGATTCACTGCCGACACCGTGTTCAGTATCGGCACCATCCGCCTGCCCGTCTACGTCGGAAGAATTTCCAAGCTCGTGAAATTCATCGTCATAGACAGACCAGCAATATACAATGCGATTCTAGGAACGCCGTGGATCCACGAGATGAAAGCCGTCGTCTCAACGTTTCATCAATGCGTCAAATTTCCAACACCGTTGGGAGTCTTCACATTACGCGGCAGCCAAAGAGTGTCAAGATCCTGCTTCCTCCAAGAACGCCGACTCCGCTCTTCATCCTCATGCATGATCAATGAAGAGCTCGACCCGCGACTCCCCTACCATCAGAGACCTAAACCCGATCTCGTCGATCAGGTCAGCATCGACGAGACGAAACCGGAAAGGAGCGTGGGCATCGGCAGCAACCTCTATGCCGAAATCAGAACCCAACTGGTAGATCTACTGAAGGAGAACGCGCATCTCTTCGCATGGTCAATGGAGGATATGAAAGGAATAGATCCCAGGATCACCTCGCATGAGCTCAACGTTGATCCCACCTACAAACCAATCAAGCAGAAGAGGCACAAGCTCGGCACCGAAAAAGCTCAAGCAGTCAATGACGAGGTCGAAAAGCTATTACGAGCCGGATCAATCACCGAAGTAAAGTACCCCGACTGGCTCGCCAACCCGGTCGTCGTCAAGAAGAAGAACGGGAAGTGGAGAGTATGTGTGGACTTCACCGACCTGAACAAGGCTTGCCAAAAGGATAGCTTTCCGCTGCCACATATCGATCGCCTCGTCGAAGCTACGGCGGGGAACGAACTACTCTCCTTCATGGATGTATTCTCCGGCTACAACCAAATATTCATGCACCCGGACGACCGCGAGAAGACAGCCTTCATCACTGATCGAGGCACGTACTGCTATAAAGTCATGCCCTTCGGCTTGAAGAACGCTGGCGCCACTTACCAAAGATTGGTCAACAAGATGTTTGCGAAACAGCTCGGCAACAGCATGGAAGTCTACATCGACGACATGTTGGTAAAATCCGCTAAAGCTGAAGATCACGTCAAGAACCTTCAAGAATGCTTTCAGGTTCTGACAAAATACGGAATGAAGCTCAACCCGGCGAAGTGCAATTTCGCCGTCACCTCCGGAGAATTCCTCGGCTACATCGTAACTCAGCGTGGCATTAAGGCAAACCCGAAACAGATCTCGGCAATTCTCGACCTCCCCTCACCAAAAAACTCAAAGGAGGTCCAAAGACTCACTGGCCGAATCGCCGCATTAAATAGATTCATCTCGCGCTCGACCGACAAGTGCCTCCCCTTTTACCAACTGCTCCGCTCCAACAAGCTCTTTAAATGGGACGAGAAGTGTGAAGACGCATTCAGGCAACTGAAAGAGTATCTCACTACCCCACCGATCCTCGCAAAACCCGAGGATGGCGAGACGTTGCTCCTCTACATCGCCATATCAAGCACAGCCGTCAGCGGCGCACTGGTCCGAGAAGATCGCGGCGAGCAGAAGCCCATCTTCTACGTGAGCAAAACCCTCAGCGATGCCGAGACGAGATATCCTACCCTCGAAAAGCTGGCATTAGCGGTAGTGATCTCGGCAAGAAAATTGAGACCATACTTCCAGTCCCACGCAATCATCGTCCTCTCAAGCCAACCGTTGCGAGCTTACGCCGATCAACGGCCCCAACCAATCGGGTCGCATGGCAAGATGGGCGGTAGAACTGTCAGAGCACGACATCGAATTCAAAGGCCGAACCAGTGCAAAATCCCAGGTTCTCGCCGACTTCATTGTCGAGATCCCACCAGAACTCGTCGTGATCGAAGCCGAGCATATCGCCAAATGGCTCCTGCACGTTGACGGCGCCTTGTCCAAGCAAGGATCTGGTGTCGGCATCCGCCTCGTATCCCCTACAGGCGAGGTTCTCGAACAGTCCTTCAAGCTCGACTTTCCGGCATCCAATAACGAGGCCGAATATGAGGCAGTCATCGCAGGACTACGTCTCGCAAAGGAAGTCGGGGCCGAGCACGTGCACGCATTCTGCGATTCTCAGCTCGTGGCAAAGCAATTCAGCGGAGACTACGACACTAAAGACGACCGCATGGACGCATATCTCAAGGTAACGACGGAACTGTCCAAGCAATTCAAGTCGTTCGAGTTGACAAAAATTCCCCGCGCCGAGAACACAGAAGCCGACGCGCTCGCTGCCTTAGCCTCGAGGACCGACTCGGCTTTGCGGCGAACGATTCCCGTCGAAACAATTGAGCAACCTAGCATCAAACTTCCTAAAGGAGCGTTTATCATGATTATATATCAAGAAGAGGAGGAAGATGAAGACGACGAGCCAATGACCCCCGAGTCAGAAGAAGACCAATCTCGCTCATGGCAGGACGAGATCAAAGATTATCTGATCAACGGCACGATTCCAGCCAATCGTTGGGCAGCTCGTCGATTATGCCGCAAAGCCGCCTACTACTTCCTCCAAAACGACGAATTATTCCGGTGGACCGCAAACAAAGTCATCCTACGTTGTTGCGACGAGACACAGGCCAAGAAGGTGATGATTGAGACTCACGAAGGAGCCGGAGGAAACCACGCCGGCGGAAAATCCCTGGCCTCTAAAATTAAGAAGCACGGACTGTTCTGGCCAAAGATGATCGAAGACTGCGAAAATCACACCGCGAAGTGCATTCCCTGCCAAAGATACGCCCCGATCATTAACGCCCCGACGCAAGAACTTCAAGCGTCCGTCCCGGCATATCCCTTTATGCGCTGGGCGATGGATATCGTCGGCCCGATGCCACGGTCCCGGCAATGCGCATACCTCCTGATCGTCACCGACTACTTCACCAAGTGGGTAGAAGCTAAAGCCTTCCCAAACCCCACCGCCAAAGACGTGCAGAACTTCATCTGGCAGTACGTCATCTGCCGACATGGTCTACCATTTGAGATCGTCACCGACAATGGTGGCCAATTCGTCGCGGCAAGCTTCCGCGAGTTCTGCGCCAATTGGAAGATCAAGCTCGTTTATTCCACACCAAGATACCCCCAAGCCAATGGGCAAGCCGAGGCAACAAACAAAACTATCGTCGACGGCCTGAAGAAAAGACTCGAGAGCTACAAAGGAACGTGGGCAGACGAACTTGACGGCGTACTTTGGTCTAACCGCACAACACCCAGGTCGGCGACAGGCGAAACCCCATTCTCCCTATCTCATGGTTGCGAAGCATTAGCCCCTGCCGAGCTACACGTTGCGAGCTTACGCCGATCACTAATGCCCCTCGACTCCTCGTTGAACGACGAATCTTTGCACGACAGTCTCGTCAACACTGAGGAGCTAAGAGATCGCTCCCTCTTACGCATGCAAAACTATCAGCAGAAAGCAGCAAGATACTACGCCAAGAAGATTCGCAACCGTCGCTTCGCACTACATGATCTCATATGAAAAAAGTCCACGACTTCACCAAGCCCGAGCACGCCGGCAAATTTGGTTTCAACTGGGAGGGACCTTACCGCATCACGCGAATCATCAAACCAGGAGTGTACCAGCTCGAAGACGACGACGGAAGCATACTCCCTCGCTCGTGGAACTCCATGAACTTGCGCAAATTCCGCAACTAGACGCGTAGCTTCGCGTCTCGTCAAAAAAAAAAAAAAAAAAAAAAAAAAAAAAAAAAAAAAAAAAAAAAAAGACATGTTCACTGCATGAACACTTGTAACGAACTACGAATGGCTTGATCCCGGCACGGGTACGTAGGCAGCCTTTTCACCGAGGCGCAGCTATAACTTAATAAAAATAAAAAAGCTTTTTTATTT
The DNA here is from genome assembly GCA_026724425.1 of Erythrophleum ivorense. NCBI lineage: Eukaryota > Viridiplantae > Streptophyta > Magnoliopsida > Fabales > Fabaceae > Erythrophleum > Erythrophleum ivorense. The sequence goes on from JAIUCV010000876.1 coordinate 75,256, forward strand.
TATTAATTCGCTTGTATGCATGCATCTTTTTCTGAATCCTTGAGAAACATTCCATCTCGGCAAAAAAACCCAAGCAAGAATTTCCTGATTGACTTAGGTCAAAAACAGATGTTTTGGTGTGCCTAGTGAACTCGGCAAAATCAGAGTCATAAAATCCCTTTAGTACTCGGTAAATTAATGAGTCTCAAAGCCTCTGGAACTCGGCAGTATAATGAGTCCTTGTTTATGAGCTCGGCAAAAAAAAAGAGAGTCTCAAAGCTACTCTGAAGCGCACGCACAAAAGAGTAGTGTCGACGTTCTGGCCAAACGATCGACCGCACATCGCACCCAGTGGACTGATCATCCCCCATTCGTAAAAGAATGACGCACTACAAGTTGAGAGCACGCATATCTCGCACGACCCTAAGCCATATGGGCAAGAAAAAATCGCTACCTTGTTAATCATATTCGACTTAGCGGGGTAGGAGTAATTCGAATTTCTAGACTTCGGTTCCTGTATCCGGCCTAAAAAGCGCCACCGCAAACAGATCCAACAAGCACGGATCGGTGTCTCTTAAAAACGAGAATTCTGACGAACTGCGTGACTTCGCATCTCGTCAGATGCATAGCATTGTCATAGCGAGAAGCATCTCGTCACGACAGAACTTGAGCATGCCAAGTTGTCTCGGCACGTTGAACCACTTGTCTAACGACGGTTAGACGCTTGGATCATTCCGCTAGATTGACAACACAGAGCACCTCATTAAAGGGTATAGATTAAAAGCAGGATGTTTCAAAAAGCACGAAATCATCAACTATATTCGCGATATTCATCTCGCACAAAGCAAAACGATGAACGAGGAAGTAAAGCAAATACTTAAGTTTTAAATCCTGAAAAGCATACGGATTAAAACCCTCCCGGGCAATGTTGTTACATCGGCATGAATCGCCGCGACTAGTTAAAAGAAGAGTTCTTAAAAAGCAGAAAAGAGAGAGAATAGAGGCGAAGTCCTAAGAGGTCTCAGAAGCATCCAGACCGACTTTCGTCCCGGCTTCAGCACTGGCCGCTCCCGAACTCTCTTTCGTCGGCGATCCACCAATTATAAGCTCAACAATATTGGGCCTGAGAGTATTATACATTGTACCAAATTGATTAAAACCCTTTGGTGTAACCCAAGTATTATCAAAGTAGAAATCGGCAAGATCAAAGAGACAACTTAACCTGTGTGGCGCTGCATAGTCGTCTGCTCCGATTTCAACCTCGTCGATCTCATCCCCGGCAGCTCTGCTCTCCTTGACCTTAGCCTCCAGCTTCGCAATAACAAGGTCAAGATCCTGAGAGACACCTCTCGTCCGTTGCACATAATCAAGCAACGCCTCGTCAACCGCAATCTTGACTACTGCCTTTTCCACCTCATCACGCTGCGCAACGAACTTGCCGAGACGATCTAAACGAGGAGCATACCAGTCCCGCATGTCGTCATAGACACGAGTGGCGACATACTCAGCCTGCTTCTGGCGGGACTGTCGAAGACGGGAAGCCTCGGCCGCAGCATTTTCCGCATCTCGGCGGGACTTCTCTTCGAGCTCTGCATCTTGGGCGCGCAACTTGACCACCTCATCCTGAAGGCCAGACGCCTTCAGGATCTCGCCATTCAGGATGCCGACTTTCCTCTCGAGATCAGCCTTCTCCCTCTCAAGGAACTCGAACCTCGGACCCTTAGATCGCTCGCTCTGCAGTTTGGCAATTTCCTCCCGAGTCGCCTTCAGCATGGTGTCGTATTGCTGGACAACTGAAGAGAACTTCCCGGCAGCATTGACAAGGTCCGAAGAAACATCGACAACATCGCCCTTCAGCTCGATCTTCTTGAGCGGAACCCCCCAGTGAGGTTTAGGTTTGCAGCTCCAAACCAGCTCGGCACAGAACTTCTTGTTAAGCATAAGAGGAGAGCCCCCTGACCAGACAACTGCGACCGCATCCGGATCTGGGACCTCAGGATCAGCGGGCTCGACCTTAGGGCCTCTCGGCAACTCCGATGGATCCTCGCCAAGATCGTTATCACCTGACTGACGAGACGGATCCTCGCCGACCTCGTCACCGTCGTCTCGACGAGATAGATCATCGCCACCAGGGGGAACATCTCCCCCTTCAAGCACGACTTCGGGTGTCATCTCGGCAGCAGATGGCGTCCCCTTGGCCCTTCTCTCTCTCTCGATCTTGGCCCTCTTCGAAGCCCTGCAGAAGTGATAGCACGTCAGTAGCATATACCGAAACTACAATGAAAAACGAGTTCTCCATAAGAAAACTTACTTCGTCCTCGACGCAATCGAGGAAGCTGGACGTTTGGCCGGTCCGCTTGACTCAGTAGCCGCGTCGGTCTTCCCCTCCTTCGGAGGAGAATCCGGGATCAGAATGGCGTCATCGGCGGATACGGGAGTCTTCTTCTTCAGCCCCATCTTCTTAGTATGACGGGACGATTTAGCTGCAAAAGATCAAGCAAGGATCAACGACAAGCACAGTCGTGACGCAAAAACTGAATCAAAAAGTGATTGGGCTCTCACCAGTTGCTGGAGTAGAAGCGGACTTGATCCTTCCCTCTCTCTTCCTCTTCTTCCGCTCCTCGGACTTAGCAGCAAAGTCGGCCCAGATGATTCTGCTTCGATCTCGCAAAAGCTGGCACTTTTTCCGGAACGCGGTAGACGTTGGTCTCGGCACGACCCTCTCTGCAAAACAAGCAAAGATGAAAGGTTAGCATACCAAGGCTAAGCTCAATCTATGACGCGACGAAATCCACAAGCAATCTACCAGCCTCATCGACCCATTCCGTCAAAACATGGTCGGGGTTAAAATCCCCAATCGACGCAGCACTTTTCTTGACATAGAAGTAGTAGTGCTTCCAGTGGTGAATCTTGTCCTTGTGGGCGCCGTAAACGATGCCGTGCTTCATCGTGGTACAAAATCGTCTGAACCACTCCTCCTTCGCACTAGCACGAAAGTCAGTAAGGCGCTCGAAGAGCTCTCTATCAAAGGCGATCCCGAGATGATTGGCCAAGGCCTCGGTAAAAATCATATGCCGGACCACACCATGAGTCAGCTGACTCATGGGGATGCCACGCTGGTAAGCGTAATCCAGCAGATGACGGAAGATGGGAAACCGTACCCCAAATTCCGTAAACCAGCACTCATAAGCGCAGAACCATCCTGGCGGAGCATCAAAAGGCCTTTGCTCGGCAGAGGGAATCCGGATTTCCACGACATCGGGGATTGAGCATCTCGACCTAAGCGCCGCGACGATCCCTTCGTCAATCCAAGATCGACCATCGGCGGTCAAGGAAGTCGCCGGAGTACGCCAAGGCATCTCGACGACTGACGGAAGACCCTCGAGTTCGACGTCATCCGGAGGCGGCACTTCCTCCAGCCCTACCTCGGAATCCGCGTCTGAGTCATTCTCCGGGATCTCATCGCGATACCCGGAACTCTCACTATCCTCGTCCCGCAAGGACGGAGCATCAAAGTCAGCACGGACCCCCGAAGAAGGGTCCTTGGCCGTAGGATCCGGCCTTTCCGCCGTCGCCGCCCTACGACGGCTCTCCAGGATCCGGCTCGCTCGGACCGCATCACCGAGAAAGCCCGGGATTAGATTTGAAAGCGGGACATCGTCGTCGTCCCGCGCTATGGCTTTCCCTTTCCCCTTTCGGTCCGACGGATCCATCAGACGAGAATCAGAAGACGAAGAGCCAAGATTTGACGAGAAACCCTAAAAATTCTGACGAAGAGGAAGAATCGAGGCGAGGAGAGAAAGGATTTCAAGTCAAAGATCAAGCGAATCTAAAACAATCACGCAAAACCTATCGGTCTAATCGAGCAATGCAACTCAGATTCGAGATGGAAGAAGGGAATCACCTTTTCTTTTTCAGAGCGGTTGAAGGCAGTGAGCAGGCAAAAAAGGAATTAATGTGGAGGAGAAATCCGAACGGTCCCTTGAAGAGAAGTTTCCCGACTCCCAAGGAAAAAACTTCCCTTCCTTTTTCCCGCTTGGAAAAACCTAACGGGACTTGGGCCTTTTTTGCAAAATCTCAACTGCCGACCCACTTTAGCAATTTCAATAAGATGTGCATTGATGACGTAGCAATCCCACTCCTGACGAACCGGTTGCCAAGCAGTATAGCTCCTTCTTTTGACGAGCTGACGTTAAAATGAGGATGAACGGTCGTTCTCTTCGACGAGCCGACTCGAATGAGACCGTTATAGATGGTTGATCCTTTTTGACGAGCTGATGTCAAAAACAATCATCTGAATGCACATTCTTTCGCGGACAAGATGACGTCAACGTACTCTTTTCCCTTCCTATGGTTTTTATCCCAAACCGGGTTTTTCCATATCAAGGTTTTAACGAGGCGGTACGAATCTAAAGTCAATCGCACCTAAGACGAGCTAGCACTGGCGCTTTGTGCTGTTATTAATAACTCTCGAGCTCGACTCCCATTCATGAAGTTCGCCGAGACCAAATTGCATTTGACTCGCCAAACTGGGGGGGGACTTATTGTTAGAGGTGAAATGAGCACATTTCCCCGAGCCCGTCGCAATGATTAACAGCACCAAGGCCCAGCCCGTCTTAAGCCCTAGCCTCCTTACAGAAATGGAAAGCCTTGAGGAGGAAGGCAATACCTTAAGCAAAAAGGGAAAAGAAGCAGCCGCAATTCGAAGAAAGGAAAGAAATCAAGAGAAGAAGAAGTTTTCCTTTACGATCAAGAGGAGAATATTCAGTAGAGAATCGCCTTAACTCGACTATATAAGGAGAGGTCTTCATTCCCTGAAGACCAAGTGACGCAGCTCTAAAAACCCTAAAGCACTTTGCTCATCTTTTCTGTTTTCTCTTGTTATTCGCATTTTGTCTCGTCAAGGCTTGTTTGACGAGACTATTCCTTGTATCCGAACCTCTTCTTGAGTGATTAATCCAAAGCTTCCCAAGTCTCCCATCCGAAATATCCCGTCATACTAACGTGTGCTATTTCTGGATCTAACAGTCTTTATCTTAACTTTTTAACCCAAAAATCTCTGCATATGTTGTAATTAATTTTGGTTTAAATATTGATTGTTGAAAGATGAAGTGGTCGTGCATATGTATCGAAGATTAATTGAAAAAACAGTCAAATTCCAATTCCTTGAAGTTGAAGTTTGCTTTTTATATTTTATTATTTTTATTAATCAAATCACTGAAAACAGAAATTGGAAGATGAGAAGCAGAAGATATCATTCCGTCGATCATAGACTTTTACATTGGTCAAACACTCACGAACATAGTTCCAGATTCGATGGCTAGTAGATTCTGTCAGAGAGATGGCGGGATCATGACGGCGATGGTGGCGGTTGTAGTCTCCGACGTCGGAATGAATACTCTGTTCAAAGCGGCGAGCTCAAAAGGAATGAGCTCTTACGTCTTCCTCGTCTATTCTTATGGAATCGGAGCTCTTCTTCTCCTTCCTTCTCCTTTCCTCACCCACAGGTCTCTCTCTCTCTTGATTCTTCTTCAATCTCCAAATTACAAAATTGATAAATTAAATATCAGGTCAAGATCTCTTCCGCCATTAAAATTCTCAGTACTGTGTAAAATGGGACTTCTTGGTCTACTTGGGTACGATCTCTCACTAGTTTCATCTTCAATCAAGATTTGCGTTTGTTGTTTACTAATTAGAGATGACGATGATGACGATGATGATGATGATGACGTCACTCTTGTTTGAAAACAAATGAGAGAAGATGTGTGTATCTGATGCTAGGTTACACAGGAATCAAATACAGCTCTCCAACTTTGGCTTCAGCGATGAGTAATCTCACTCCTGCTTTCACTTTCCTCTTCGCTCTTCTCTTCGGGTACTCTCTCTCTCTCTCTCTTTTCCCTTCTGCAAAAACATCACCAAAATTTGGATCCTCTGTTCTTATTCGGTTATCGTATAATCTCCTTAATCGAACCGGGTTCTGATTTTGGTTCGGTTTATCAATGTTTCTTCTTGGATTTTTGGTTAGGCATCTTGATATATATAACTTCACCTAGACAATGTTCGAAACTTTGCTACAATTTGGTTTTTGGTTTCGAACGTTCAATATGATTTTCAATAGAATTATGGAGAATATTTCTGTAAATATATTGTTTTGGAGAATTTATATTTTGATTTTTGTATTGTAAGAATGGAGAAACTGTCTATGAAGAAAAATAGTAGCTTAGCCAAAGTAGCGGGCACAATATTTTCGATAGCTGGTGCACTCGTAGCCACTCTCTACCATGGCCCCATCATCTTCGCCGCATCTCAGCCGTCCGTTTATCTCCCTCAGCCTCTCTCGCCGCCTCCATCACCACCGTCCAATTCTAATTGGGTCATCGGAGGAGGTCTCCTAGCCCTCGAGTACACTCTCATCGCTGTCTCTTACATCATTCAGGTATAAATAAATAACACTTTGATCATACAAATTATATATATACAACTTAAATTAAGCCAAGTTGACAAAATTACTCAACATTTTTGGTGGTGGTAGACGCATATAATGAGTGAATATCCGTCGGAATTTGCCTTGGCACTTTCCCACAATGTCTGCGTTTCAATCTCTTGTGCGTTTGTTAGTATTTTTGCGGAGAAGAACAAGCCAAGCGCGTGGATTATGAAAGAAAAAGTAATGTTGATATGCATCGTTGCAACGGTATAGAAATGTCTCTTTAGTTTTAAAAATATATTTCATCTATAAACAGCATTACTAATTAGCTTATTAGGTATTCGATTTGTTGAAATGTTTATATTAGGGGATGGTAAATTCGACGGGGTATGTTGTGGAGTCATGGACGGTCCGGCATAAAGGGCCATTTTTTCTAGCAATGTTCAGGCCGTTATCTATATTAACCGCGGTGGTATTAGGCGCCATTTTTCTAGGCGATTCTCTTTATCTCGGAAGGTGAAAACTAAAATAGTTTGAAAATCTCAAAAATAATGAATACATCCAATACTTTGAGTATTTTATTTTCACTTTTACTTTCATTTCTTGCTCTTTGTAATTTGGCAGTGTGATCGGTGGAACGTTGATATCAATAGGTTTCTACACAGTGATGTGGGGAAAAGCAAAAGAAGAGAAGGCGGAAATCGAGACCTATGCGTCTGCTACATCATCTCATTCGAAGAGAGTACCACTTTTGATGAATTTGGCCGCAGAGAAACAAGTCTAACATTGTAACATATTGGTTCGTTTGTAGCAACAATACAAAAGTTTATCATCGAGCTAGAATTTGGTATAAATGTTTTAGACTCGCGTAATCGATTCGTCAAATTCTATAAGTAGCATATAGTACTTGAGCAAAGAATAATTTTAAAGTCAACAAACATTAAATTATGGACCACAAATGTTCCTTTTCTTAATCATAACATAAAAGATAAGGAACATCTAATGGTCCATATTGAAATTAAGAGACTCTAATTCAACACTTAAGCTTTTTCTGTCATTTCCAATAATGGCCGGAGCCGAAAGCCTCTGGCGGAGAGAGGCAGTGTTCTTGACGGCGATGCTTGCGTCCGAAACCGGTACTGTCGGTATGAATACTCTGTTTAAAGCAGCGACTTCAAAGGGACTCAACTCTTACGCTTTCCTCGGCTATTCTTATCTTCTTGCTTCTCTTCTCCTTCTTCCTTTTCCTTTCTTCTCCGACAGGTTTCTACTAACTTTAATCTCTGGAACCATATACGTAACCATTCTTTTATTCTCCTTTGATTTGTATTTCTTTTTCTTCTCTTTTTTTTTGCAGGTCAAGATCACTTCCTCCATTAAGTTTCTCAATACTATGTAAGATAGGACTTCTTGGACTATTAGGGTACGTAAATCCCACTACACATTTATTTTTCTTCTTTTTCCAACTTTGAATATGAAATTATCTTCCAATTAAATGTTGCTAATATACAAAGTTTGTTTATAAACTTTTTGGATGAAAAAAAATCATGAAACAGATCAACGTATGTGATCACGGGATACATAGGCGTTAAATACAGCAACCCAACCTTAGCCTCCGCCATTAGCAATATCACTCCTGCTCTTACCTTCATCCTTGCCGTTATCTTCAGGTTTATTAATTTTATCCTTCTCTTAATTATTTTCTTGATCATGGTAGTTTTGCAGTTTTCAAACAATTTTTTTTTTTTAACGATTTTCATTATTCTAGTTGATGGGTCGAAGTGATAACAAGTGTTTTCGGCGTAATATATTGGCAACTTAAAATTAATTTTTATTTAGATCAGTTAACTCAATCTTCTAAGATGAATTTTTTATATAGTGCTATTCAACAACAGAATTTTGAATTTTCTAAACGTTAGATCATATTTGTTTCTTACTTAAACACTATATTGATCAACTTCAGTTTATTTTGCAAGCCAAGTTTTTCATTAATGTCTACATTTATTTTGATATTTCTCTTTTAAAGCATACATGTAGTCAGGTTCTGTAAGATGGTAAGTTTTACAGATATCGCACAATCACGAGCAATGAGACGAAAATATATCACGATCATAATATGTGGTTAACTCGTAGCAAGTGAATTGGTCCCACATACTTAACAAGGCTGCTTGCATTATTAGGCAAGTTGCGTATTAATCGGTCCCTCTTTCATTATATTCTTTGGCAACCAGGCTTTTTTTTTTGCATTTCGAGAAAGAAAAAAAATACTATATGGTTATGGATTAATTGGAACAAAACAATGACATAATCATTTTTGATCTGTGAAAAAAAGAATGGAAAAAGTAATTTTCAAAGAAAGGAGCAGTGTAGCCAAAGTGATGGGGACAGTATTGTCATTAGTAGGCGCACTTGTGGTGGTACTCTACCACGGTCCACGTGTCTTCGTCGCATCTTCTCCGCCGTATCTAAACTTCCGTTCTCCGCCGTTATCATCTTCAAACTCCGACTGGATCATTGGTGGATGTCTTCTTACCATTAAAGATATCTTCGTTTCTGCTTCTTTCATCCTACAGGTAAAATTTTTTATTCTCATACATAAGGGAAAATTATCTTGTTTCTGAGCAATCCATGAGTCCAATGGAAACTGTGGTCCGAATCAAGAAAGAAAAAATTATGACTCCTTCTCATAATATTAATTTTTTTTATTTGTTTAAAATATATTCTAAACAACAATTCCTTTAGTAAAAGACAACAAATTAGATCGCCATGAAAAAATGTGGCCTTCAGAAGAAAAAAATGGTGGTCCTAATCTTTTGGTTAGTCCGATAGTCTTCCTGACCAGGTCTGTGAGCTAGGAGCATTCGTTTAAATGATGCATACATAACATAGCCGATGGAATTATGAAACTTGATTCAACTAAGTAACTAATGATCGGTTTGTGTCATACGAAATTGATATTTTCATATGCCAAACATCAACTCGTTCCAGTGGTTATAATTGTCTAATGATTTTGGGCAGGCACATATAATGACTGAATATCCCGCAGCATTTACAGTCTCCTTTTTCTATAGTCTGTGTGTTTCAATCTTGACCTCGTTGACTGGACTCATAATCGAGAAGAAAAATCCAAGCATTTGGATCATTCGATTCGATATTACTTTGATAAGCATTGTAACTATGGTACGCTCTATTTAAAAGTTAAAGCTAAACTTCCTTCGTTTTGATCTTAACATAGTTTTCTTGTAAAACATTACAGGGAATATTCACTCCAGTATACTACGTGATTCATTCATGGACAGTACGTTACAAGGGACCTCTTTACTTAGCGATCTTTAAGCCATTGTCGATTTTAATAGCAGTGGTTATGAGCGCGATTTTTCTCGGCGATTCGCTCTATCTCGGATGGTATGTATATTCATCAATAATAGTCTTGATCCACTTATTTTTACAGAAATAAATCTAATCATCTTCGGTTTTGTGCTTTATGTTGCAGTTTGATCGGAGGAGTCTTGATAACGTTAGGGTTTTACGCTGTGATGTGGGGGAAAGCAAACGAAGAGAAGACTCGGTTATTGTCACTTATAGAGAATGAGAAAACATCTCTTCTATTGAGCCACAACGACAACCAAATTTAATTAAAAAAAAATTGGAACCAATGAGGAAATCTTTACATACTCTTAGAATGTGTACATGCATAGTATTAGTATTTTTTTTTTTGTTTCTGGGTCTGAACATATTACTTTGTATATCACTTTAAAAACGACTATCACATTGGTTTGAAATGGTTTGTCCTGCTAATGTTATGATTACACATAACAGTGTATTTGAGGGCTACAAGAAAGAAATCGATGTTACAAATTATAAGTCAAGACTTTGAAGTTTGAACCATCCGCTGCCAAAGCTTTGTTTTAGGATTTTATCATTAGAACTAGCTGATATTTTCTCTAAAAATTGGCCTAAAAAATAATAAATATTTTGAAAATTTGATGTTCACGCTTGTATCCAGCGCCAGTTCTAAGTAGAGAGTTTTGGCCAATATTTGCGGAGGTAAAGAACTCGTAAATTGTCGTGTTGCAATTCGATTGGCCAGCGATAAAGAGATAAAAAGAAATTCAAGGCGAATCGAAAGAGAAACACCAACACAGATATAGAGTGTGAATGACGGAAGAAGAGAAAGAGTCGTTCGTTCTCACACAGTGTAATAACCTTCTCATTATAGCAACTCTATTCACAATTCATATTCGATCGAAAGAGAAACACCAACACAAACGAACATACCAAATTCGAGCTAACAAACAACTTGTAAAGAAAAGCTAATTGACTCGACTTGACTCACGCTATCAAAAATTGAATTTGATTTGTAGGAAAGCTAAACGACTCAATTGAAGTAACAACGAACAAAAAAAGGTACAAAGTGTTTGAAAATTACCTGGAATTCACTTTAATAATGTAATGATCTTGGTAGATGAACTCGAATCAGTGTGATTAGGGGGTGATTGATCTCTGATCGGGATTTAGGGTTTGTGTTTGTGAGAAAAATCCCCAAATGTTTTGTTGGGGAAGAGATAACATGTTTGGTGGGCTGAATCGAAGGCTCACTTGTTTGATTTTAGAGATTTTGGGCCCAACTGGGCCGATTTTGTTAACTGAATTTTTTTTTTCAGCCTCCAGGTTTATAATTAGAACGCCGATTTGTTGATTTACTCGGTTTAGTCGGTCAAAGAACGGTTGACCGATTTATGACCCGATTATGGCCAAATCGCCTCGGTAACCATGTTCCAGTGACTTATCGGCCGCCTAATCGGCAGGGCGGCCGATTTTTAGAACACATCATATAATAAATGAATATCCAACACCATTGGCGGTCTCTTTCATCTATTTTTTATTTTCATCAATCTTGATCTCGTTTATCGGAATCGTAGCAGAAAAGAACAATCCGAGCATATGGATCATTCGGTTTGATATTACGTTGCTTTGCATACTAGTCGGGGTACCTCATCAATAATTATTAAGTATCTATTAGAGTTATGTCTTTTTATTTGTTTCAATCCTAAAATATTGCTAAGTAAACAAGTCCTTTATTATGCGATTCATTTGTGGGCAGTGATAAAGGACATGTTTACTTAGCAATATTTAGGCCTTTATCGATATTAATAGCAGTGATCATGGGAGCGATTTTTCTTGGCGATTTTTTTTATCTCGGCAGATATATATTTATTTATAAATCAATATTTATCGGACACGTACAGATGTTTATAGACAAAAACATCTAATCGTTTCTGGTTTTGTGGTAAATTTTTTTTTTTTAAACTAGTTTTGTGGTTAATGTTGCAGTTTGGTCGGAGGAATTTTGATATCATTAGGGTTTTACACTGTGATGTGGGGGAAAGCAAAAGAAGAGAAGGCAAAATTGTTGTCACTTTCAGAGGAAGCTCCTCTTCTAATCAATAGCAAAGACGACCAAATTTCATTTTAAAAGAAAAATTGGAAACATCCGTTTTTAAATTGTGTTTGTACTTTACATTGGTTGAGATTAGAAAGAAAACTTTACTGGATCCACTTATTTGGTGACAAATATAAGTGAAATGTTTATTTTTGAACACAGTACACATGTTACGAACACAAATCTAAAAAAGTAACATGAACATGTAAAAAGCAATGAATTGACCACTTTTCAATGATATTAGCGATAGTTTGCAACTCTTTAACACAAGTATGTGACGAACACAAGACTTAAAAGTAAGACGAACATGAAATTAAAAGACGTAAAAGAATGATAACTTTTCAATTCTATTAGCAATAATCTTGCAACTCCAAACCAACCAAAACAAAATAATAGGATATGAGCCAATAGCCATTTCAGTTTAGTGGTTATCTAAATAAAATTATAGACGAGTAATGCATGAAATTTTATTCTATTAGTTTCCTTGCGTTTGAGTGTGTTTTTGATTTTTGAAAATGAAATAGCGTGTGATGTTAATTGTTTTGCTCGTTTGTGGTGTTGCGTTTGAGTTTCGATTTGGGTAGTGGTTGTCTTTGAGTGTGTTTTGAGATTCATTTGTATTGTGTGTGATGTTATTGTTGTGCTCGTTTCTTATGTTCTGTTTTGTCTTCGGCTTTTTGCTTTGTTTTAAGTAAGTGTTTGTGCTCGACTGTGTTACTATAGAGTGTGTACATGTACATTTTGTCTTTTGCTAAAACCATCTTAACAAATTTTCATTTCTTTAATTCATTTTTTTTTTTTTTTTTGCCATATACCAAATTCCCTCTAAAGTAAATCTATAAATAATAAAAGTAGCAATTTGGGGCTTCTGGATGTGTCCACCTCAGCATTTTTCATGCTTTGTGGTATTGACACGTGTCCAACTTTGTAAATAAAAACCTCTCGGCCTTCTCATCTTCTCCTCAGCTTCATATAATCCAGATCGTTCTTAATGGCAAATGTAATCACGATAAATCGTAAAATCACTAACGCTTATTTCTCTTTTTATCTTCTCTTAACAGCCACCGACCAGTCTGCTCACATGTACGACATCTTCGACTATGGACTCCGGCTTCTGACGTGTGGTGTCGGCCGAATTAAGGCCACCGAGACACCGTTTCTCAAGGTCTCGGAAATCCGATTGATGCAGGTGCGAAAGAATCAATCTCAATCGCGGAAGAAGGAGCGGGAGATAGATAAAATTGCAAATTGAAGGAAGGCACAGCGGATAGATCAGGTGAGGTTTAGATTTAGTTTACGCCTTTCCCTCGGGATTTTGTTCGTGTACACATTCAGTTTCGGTGATAACGATATCACCAGTGAAGGTAGCGGCGCTGATGGCGCTTCTCGCAAGGAGGGAGATGTGTTTGCGGCAGTTGCATATTTCATTTGTTTCGAAATGGTGTGTAAACACGGCAATAAGATTCAATATGGCCACTATGGTTTTACAACATCATCTTCTCCGCAAGTTCTTCATCGTGATTCCACTCCCACCTCTGGCCGTCCTCTCAACCTCAGGTTGGTCTCCACCTTCTTTACATTATGATTCTTAAAGTATTTCTTATCTTGCTTGATGTCGATGTATTTACCAAAAAATGGTACTCTTTGGTGATTTGTATTTGGTTGATTTTTATTGAGCTTTTCTATATCCAATCAATAATGATCCTAAATTAGACTATTTTGAAAAACTTATGTTTCATTGTTAACGTCTTTGGTGATGTGGACGTCTTTATGAATTTTACTTTCCACTAAAACTTTGATGCTCTCTGTTCCAACCTCTGGTTTCTTGTGAGCAAGAAGAAGCAAATTGACCAAACATTGAGAAAGGTTCACCTTTTTTTCTTTCGCATCTTTTTAAGATAAATTCAGTTTGGATAATAAGTTTTAAGAAATAAGTTTAGAGAACAAAGCTTTGATCGCATTAAGTTTTTCATTTTCTTTATTGGCTCATAATTTCTCTAAAGATTGGAATTGCTTCCATTAGTCTTTTGTTTAAGGTTGTAATTGAAGTTCATCAGTAGAAATTTGCAGGAATGTTAATCGGCTAGCTTCCGACAAGAACAAAACTATTCATCAGAAAAAGGTCAAGAGTTTATTAATAGAAGAGACCAATGGTGTTCCTCAAAGAATACCAACGGCGTCCACCTTTTGTAAGGAAATCTGAATCTTAACTTAGCACCTGAGACCAGATCAAAACAATATATACAAGCAGCTTTTCTATTTCATGTCAACAAAAAAATTGACAAGCACTATGAACTCTTAGGTATGGAAAGAAGGGAAATATACAACATAGTTTCTGTTTTCTCTCCAATTTTTGAACTTATTTTGGATATTTTTAACTTACTTTGCAGGTTCTACGATTGATTTATAATGGCAAGGAGTTGACATCTTACCTTGTGCAAACTTCCAAGGTTATGAGCGAATAGAGAAATCCAGTTATGAAATGGTGGTCTTAATCTCTATCCCTTTATATCTACTATCCCTTTTCAATCTAGGTAGAATGTTTTTGAAGCGTAAGGGTATATATGAGAACCTTCGGGATCAGATTTGTATACGCAGATTTTAAGGTTTAATCGGTTTCCAAAAACCCAATTGATATGTACATGCAATTTTTTCAGAGGTTTAAGGAACAACTCGGAGATGAGAGGATTGATTGAGACAAATAGGTCTCACTCTGTTTCAAGACTCAAGGGGGAGGAGATCCGGCCAAAACGCCTCTGTCTGTTTGATATATCAGGTTCGATCTACTTTCGTTTGCCATACTGTTGCTTGAAATTTCTAGATTTACTTCAAATACATTTATTGATTTAAGAGGCCAATGAACCCGTTCCGTCATGTTCGTAATAGAAGACAGGTGAATCTTCAAAGAATGACTTCGTTCGTCGAAGATGCTTCTTCTTCGTTAAACAAAGGTTAGCCATATCCGTTTCCATCTACTTCAGCGACGATGTTCAGTTATAGATGGCTTCACACAAGTTTTTTTTTTACTTTTTCCGTTCTTGCCTTTCATTTCTAAACCAGCGCTTCAAAGTTTCAGTCTTTATATTCGAATACAGTAGAAAAAGTTCGTATCTCAAGGTCATTTCATTAGCTGTTTGAAGGAAAACGCAAATGAAAATATTCAGTGGGAGTAATGTGTCCAACTGTACATTGTTTTTAAGTTATGCTTTTTGTCGTCGCATAATGATATTTTCTTAGAAACCTCTTCTACAGCGCTATAAGTATGGATATCATATTTGAAAAACTTTGAATTATAACAAATTCAGTAATTAGTTTATATAGCAATGTTCATTGATATATTCTTTTAACCAAAATTATAGGATAAGATTTAACACAATTTTTATTTAAGAAAACCCGCGCATCGCGCGGGTAATCACCTAGTTATTTAAAAACTTGTAACTGTAATATATGGTCGTATATTTAAGTACGTAACTAGATCTTGACCCGTGCTTGAGAAGCACGGGATGTTGTATTTTTTGAAGAAATATTAGAATATATTAATTAGGTAAATGTAATAATCAAACTATCATTAGTTTAATTTAGAGCTAAGATAATTATTCAATTATATGATGAAAATCACATATTTATGGGTTTGTGTGTTTAATTTAGGAAGAGATACTAAAAACCTAATTTTATGAGATAATACAATGATAGACCTGTTTGTTTAGCCCACATTTGGTCGGTTCCAGACATTGTAGTTGTGACCCGAATTCTTTCTTTTTTTGTTTTTTTTGTTTTGTAACATTAACAAATAAACAAATAGAACAAAATACAATTAGAAATCGATTCCTTATTTTTCGAATGATGATGTGAAATCAGCTTTATCTGATTTAGTGGAATAAGTTCGCGATGAAAAATTCAGTAAAAATGAAAAGTTATCGGAGTTTGAAGTTTAGAGAAATCGGCGTCACATATTCATCAACGAAGATGAAAAGTTTTGGATGTAAGCGATTTAGCATTTCCTTTACTTCAAATCACTTAAATTAGTATTTGATTATGAGAAAAAAAAAGTTAAATGTTCTTCATAATTCTGTTGAATTGACTATTTATTTATTTTGCAAAATCACTTAATTTTACTTGATTCTCATGTCTCTTTGTTTTGATTTCCAGGTAACTTGAAAATCCAATGTCTACAAAGCATTCTCTACGAAATTGAGTAAGGAAGTTCGTCACAATCAAGTAAAGATTCATTTCGAATAATATTACTTGCTAATCCCTTTTGAATCTCTTTTCATTTTTCATCAAATTCTGTTTTTTTTTTCTATTTTTCCAGAAACATATAGATCTAAAAGAATGTTGGTTCTGACCCGTGAAGTTGCTAATATTTGAGTTAATTAAATTTGTGAACATTATGTTTCTAAGATTAGATATTGTATCAGAGTTAATCAAAGGTACCGGAAATGTTGTTCTTTCCTCATCGTTGAGATTTCGTGGTCCGAATTTGTTTCCACTTTTCTCATATACTTTTCTGAACTCTTTTTTTCAATTCGCCTTGTTTCTTGTTCGTGTATTTTTGGCCCACTTCCTTTGTGTAGTTGTTTTAGGCAAAAACCCATAATTTCATTAATTAATGTAAGTCCATTATCCATGTCCAGAAATTTGTTTGTTTAAAAAAAAAAAATTAATTTTCTAAAGATAATAAAAGATATAGGAAGAGAGTTGTCGGTGACTTTCCTAATTTATACCCTAATCGTATTCGCTTTGAAGGAATATTTTTGTCGTGATATTCCTTAGCTTCTTTTCCAAATCGAATGACATGCATCTTCTGTCATGACTTATATTCGATTCCGAATTCAAACTCTTTCAATTTTATGTCTGGAATCACCTTCTTCCAAACCATTACCGATGGTAGACAAATAGCGGATCAAAGCTTTCTATTCACGGTGAAATTTGTGGAGGTTAGTGAATCCTTAATCAGGTTAGCGATACTCATGAGTATTAACTTGATGTATAGACCCGTTGCATGATTAATAACAATGAATTGAATGAATTTCTATTCTTCTTGATGCAATTGAGGTTCAATTCTGTCTTCACCAGCATCTCGAGACCTGAAGTAAGAAAAATCAAATATCTAAAGAAAAATTCATTAGATAACAATGAATTTTTCAAACTTTTTACTCTCTCCTATTTAGATAACAATGATTCAAACTTGGGTCCGAAATCAGCAATTCTTCATTTTTTTCAATGAAGGAGACTTGTATCGAGGAAAGGTCCAACGTTTTACCTTTGATGGACCTAAGGAGCTTCTCATTGATTTCTAAACGGGTTAATAATCCATGCTTGATCAAGAAAACTAATTAAGGTTAGCACACAGAACCACTTTTCATATTATGAACTGTATGTTTTTCAGATTTTAAATTGACTACATAGCAAAACTGATTCTAAAATATGGTTACAATATGTTAAAAATCTGAACTAACAAATTAAAAGCACATACAAAATATTGAATAACTTGAAACTAAAGTATAATTTTCTCCTTTTTATGTATTTTTTGCTTTAGATTTAAAAAAAAAAAAATTTCAATATTTCTCTGATAATTCCACGTACTCATCACCTTCCCAATTGAGAATTAATCCTCTTCCCGTTTCGATACATCCCCAAAAATAAAATTTCTCCCTTTTCCTTAATTTTCTCGCTGTCAAAGCTTTACCTTCTCCACCACTATCACTCCCGATTTCTCTTCCTAGGTCTTCTCTCTAATCGTAACTCCTAGATCTCTGTTTCAGGTCTTGTGGGCACCTTCTCAATTTCTTCGATTTTCCCCCTGACGAAATCAAATGTCAGAAGGGTACGCGATCGAGTTCTATTTCGACCCTGCGCTCGAAAACCAAGTCTTGAAAGCTTGGAACGTCTTCGCTCGCCGTCAAATCAGCACGAAACTGATCAACACCGAGTCTCGCCCGCACATAACCTTATTCTCCACTTCCTTCGTCGACTCAACGAAGCTCGAGCCCATCATCAAGACCTTCGCATCGAGGCAGGAGCCACTCTCGCTCTCTTTCTCCTCGATCGGGAGCTTCTCCAGCGACAACAACGTGCTTTTCCTCTCGCCGACACCGTCCCTCTCGCTTCTCCAGCTGCAGGTCCAGCTATGCGACGCGATGAAGAAAGAAGGTGTTGAGATCGGCGAAGAGTATCGTCCCGACTCGTGGGTTCCGTTCTGTCCCGTGGCTCTCGAGGTGCCTAAGTCTCGTATGGCGGAGGCTTTCTCTGTTTTGAGGGATTTGAAGCTTCCGGTGAATGGTTACGCCATGGATGTTGGTCTCGTTGAGTTTTCTCCGGTTCGTGAAGTCTTCTCTTTTGCTCTTGGTAACAATTTGGAGTCTTGATATCGTTTGCTATGGATTGTCAGGGTTTGGTGATTTTAGCTTTATTGGTTTTATGTAATTCCTCTGGTTTAGATATATGAATGTTAACTATTGAACACAATTGGGTTTCTGAGGAACAGTTTAAAGAATTGCAATTTTTCAATTCTCAATTCACTGTGTACAAAAAGTTTCGATCTTGATGATCTCGTTGTTGCTGGAATGTAACTGATGGAACAGTGGTTACAAAAGTTTAGCAATTTTGTTTCTTTGATCAGGTTTTTTCCGTAAAAGATTGATCTTTTTGATCTGCAGATCTTCCCAATACGTTTTAGTTACATTTACTTCTAGTACATATGCACTTTGGTGCATACTTCTCAATGCCCAATGATGCTTGAATCTTCTGCAGATGAGAGAGTTACAAGTTGTTTGAGATTCTTCATTTGTGTTTCATGTCTCTAAATGAATCTGGATTGCTCAAAAGCCACTTCTCTATTAGGTTTCAACGGCTTATCAGCCAAGAACTGGTGAATACATGAAATGGTACTGTCTGCAGAAGATCAGGAGCAACCAAATGAGGTAAAGAAAAGTTATTTGTGTTCTATTGAGTATTAGTATCATCTCTGTGTAACATCATATAATCTAGAAGCGCAGCCAAAATATTCATAATGAAAGGTTAAAAGAATGTTGTTTATCCACAAATCATTCATCAGCTTAACTGTCTAATTATCGCCATTAGAAACTCGCTCCACGCATCAATTGGTCCAGGCAAACACCAATGGACGCAATCGTTGTAACCTTTCATCCATTTGTTTCCCCAGTGACCATTCGGATGCCCATCTGGTCTCATCAGCATAACCTTAGTCACATCCAAAACCGCAAACTTCTTCGCTGTCTTGTCTCCTCTCCTTATACCTTCAAGCTGTTCAATCTGAGACGTCCTGATCTTCATCTCGTTGCTCTCCAGGTCGATTTGGTGTTCTCTAAAAGGACTCCTCCTGCTGCAAGATCCTCCTGTATCCCAAGTCCCGTTCTCGAAATGCGCAGGCGAAATAGTCCTCATGACCGTCACTAGATCTCTCTTGCATTTGTCGCAGTCGTCGATGTGCTTAAAGACCGCCGAGTAAACAAGCTTAAACCCTTCGTCAGGGCTAATCTGAGTCACGTTTGGTACGTTACAGTAGATGCAACCAAGCGACTCGTCTCCTCTGTTTATGAATATAGGTCTGAAGAACCAGTGAGCAGCCGAGATAATAGCAATGTCTGTAAATGGCAGATCCTTAAACCAACCTTCGTCGATCTTGCTGACATCTAAATCAAACACTCCTGTTCCGGTCTTGTTACCATCTGTCCTCTCTCGTTCCGCCACAAGAAACTTAGTCCACGAGGTCGAGAGAGTGAAGTCGTGGTTCGGAAAGTACCAAATCCTGTTTCTGTCATCTCCATCAGAGTATATATCTTTAGGAGTTTCTTCCTGCACAAGCAAACACACAAAGCTTAAGCAAAAGTAACTGATTCTTTTTTAAAAAAACCTTTTCTTGTGAAGTAAGCAACAGATATATCCTCAACTAGTGTACCATTGACAACAAGCAGAGAAGAGATTCCATGTGGTTTCTTGCTACAGAATCTCCAATAAATCTCATCTTCTTGCCTCGAACCATAACGAGAAACGCCTTAGGGTTAAACCTAGGAAGATCGCAGCCATCTGGTTTCCATCTCCAGAACAAGAAATCTCTGTCTGGCCTCCCATGTTTAATGCAGTTCTTGGAGTCAGGAATCGTGGAGCAGCTTGAGTTTGTGTACAAAGATCCTCTTTTGTCTGGTACCCAATGTCCCTTGAACAAATCACATTCAGGATCTAGCCAAACCCAAAACCAAAGAACAGTAAAAGATAAACAAAATCAATAAAACTTTCCGACAAATGTCACAATAGCAAAAAGGTGAATTCTTTACAAAGTTGAAATGTTTCAAACAACAATGGGAATAGTTGAACATAAGATCATACATTTTCGAAGTTTTTAAAGTTACAAATAATCTGAGTTCGTGGAGAGAGAAAGAAAAAAAAGGCTAACAAAAACATAGATATCAAAATATTAGAAATGATCATATTTTAAATATTTTATTTGGTTTTACCTTACCGATTTGAGGTTGGAGGGAGAGAAATTTTCGATCGGAGATGGATTTAAAAGGATTCTGAGGGTAGACGAAGAAACCGGTGAAGAAGAGAGTTATGCAGAAAGAAGACAAGAGTAATGGCGTTAATCTTCCCATCTTCGTCAACATCCATCTCTCTGTTTTCTCTGAATTCTGGAAAAACGATGATGATTTCATTTTCTTCATTGCATGTCGTTCATCCCTAGAAATGTACCTAAACATATGTTTATATATATACAAGGACACACGCGGAGATATTTTTCTTTTATTCTGTTTCCTTTACACTTTCATTTGGAATTGGAAAGGAAGGAGAAAGGTTAATATCAATGGCGAATTTTGGCTATTTTCCTTTCAAATACACTTTCTTTCTTTAGCAAAAAAAATATATTGTAATTGTTTGTTTTACATTGAAGATGTAACGGTAGCCGTCAGATGACAACACGTGGCGTGCAACGATGCGGTGTGGGTTTGCATGTGAATTGTTGTGAAAGTGGTGAGACTTTTGTAAACCACATTTCACGGTGTAATTTCCTTTTCCTCTTTGTAGAAATTTGTGTTGCCACTTTTGGTGTAAACTAATTTAATTCTTAACGCGTCTACTATAATCTTCTTTCTTCCCAACTTATAAGGTTATTAATTTAAAGCGATTTCTTGATTTCTAAACTTTAATTGCGTATTTTAAAATAATTAGCAAAAATCATTTTTCTTCTTTTTGACCATAACATGCAATTTAGTACTCTTTTGTTTCTTGAAGATAAATTTTCTAGTTTTTTTTACACATGTTAAGAAAAAATTAATGTAAAATAATAAATGTATATATTTTTGAAATTAAACAATTTTCTATGGGTTTAAACCAATAAGAAAGAAAAACCAGTAAGATTTCAAGAAACTTAGTTATTCTTAATAAATGTTTTTTGAAATCTGGAAAAGTAAATCAAACAAACTAGAACAAAAATATTTATGAAACAAGAAAAACTGATTAGAAAATTTATCTTTTACTAATAGTGGGAATAGTTTATACTATCTCGGCCGCATGAGTTGCCATCGTTATGTTTTTTTTTTTTTTAGTAAAAATGTTAAGATTTTATACCATTTTCTGAGTTTTACATGTTGCCAAAGAAACTTATTGAGCAATTACAGAAAGCGACATTCGTTATGTTTCTTTCTTTGAGTGAAGTTTGACGTCCCCTCCTTCTAGGAGACATAGTATCTTGTGTCCCTCTCTTCTAAAAACGAATCACTTATATCCTCATTTAATCTTCATACATCTGAAGAAGTAAATTGACGAAAATACCCTTAATGAATTCTCCAAAATAAACGATGACATCGCACAACGCGATTTGCGTTTCTCTCTTTCACTTTTGCGTTTTCTCATTCTCTCTCTCCTCCCTCTCTTTCTCTCTCTTCCGTGTTTTCATTTTGACTCTCTCTCCTCTCGATCTGGTCTCTCCTCGTTCTTGCTTGCTCTCTCCGCCTCTTTCTCCACTCTCCTCCCTCTCTTTCTCTCTCTTCCGTGATCTCACTTTTAGTCTCTCGATCTGGTCTCGTGGGTGGTCTCGTTCTTGCTCACTCTCTCCGCCTCTTTCTAGAGCTCCTCGACGAAAGCTCTCGATCTGCTCGTTTTCGAGCTCTCTTCCTCTTCTATAATCGTATATGAGGTGCTGGGAACTTCTCTCCTTCAATCTATGATACATTATCTCAAATGCTTTACTTTTTTCAATTGCATTTGCAAATAATGGAATGAATGAAAGAATTGGAATGATTAAGCACACTCTCGATCTGCTCGTTTTCGAGCTCTCTTCCTCTTCTATAATCGTATATGAGGTGCTGGGAACTTCTCTCATTCAATCTATGGTACATTATCTCAAATGCTTTATTTTTTTCAATTGCATTTGCAAATAATGGAATGAATGAAAGAATTGGAATGATTAAGCACATTAGTTGTGAAAACATAGTTTAAGAGTGAATTTGGATAGCAACTGTTGAATCGTAACAAATCGTGAAGCTCCCTGGCATAATTATTCTTAACGAAATTGGGTTCTTGCGGTAAGAGAAAGTATTACTGAGTAATACTTGGTACAACTGGTATTACTGAGTAAAGTAAGAAAGTATAACCGTGGATAAATAGTATTACTGATTGAGTTTTTGTATCGTTTTTGCAGGCTATGAATGAATATGTAATTAATTTCGTGCAGTAAGTGAAAATTGTGACTTCAAATCAATATCAGACTTGGTACAACTGGTATTACTGAGTAAAGTAAGAAAGTATAACTGTGGATAACTAGTATTACTGATTGAGTTTTTGTATCGTTTTTGCAGGCTACAATGAGCAACAACACCATCATACATTTCAAATGTCAAGATCGCCCGTACAGTTTATTGTTCAAGACATCAACAGAAGAGATTAATATGTCGATGCTAGAAGCTAGGATATGCAAGAAAGTGAGGTTAGATGAAAATAGAATGAAGTTGAAACTGTATTACAAGCCACTGCTAGTGGGAAATCAGGAACCGTGGATTATTTCTGATGATGAGGATCTTTCTGTATATCTAAATTTCATAGATAACGAGAACCGTAGATGTCTTTTGGTTGTGGAGATCACAAATATGCCAGGGAGTTCTTTTGGTATGAACTATGAGGAGCTGCATTCAAAGCGTGATGGAGTTGGAGCTAATGCAGTGACTCTGTACATAGGCAACCAACAAGCATGACAACAACGAGACGCGATGGATGAGGATGATGATACTAGAGCGGAAGGAAATGTAAAATGTGATGAACCTGGGGATGACGGCATGGATAGCTCCTCGTATATGTGTGATGAATATGCCGAAATGCCACCTGATGTAGAAGCTTCTCAGTTTGTAGAGGCATGGGAAGACGGTTTGGGTGTGACTGTACTTCAAGAGTTGCCAAATAAAAAAGCAGTGCAGGATTTGGTGGATAGAGCCGCGTTTGAGAATTGTTTTGGTTTCAAGATTAAAAAGTCGGATACAGTGCTCTATGTGGTAAAATGTCGTGCAGAGAGCTGTGAATGGTTTTTAAGGGCTGCAAAGATTACTGGTTCAAAAGCGTTCTCGATTAGAACGCATAACAAGATGCATACATGTTCTCGTGCTAGTCAGAGTACAAGCAACCAAAAGAGGAAAGGAACACCACGATTAGTTGCATCTATATTGCATGAAGATTATCTAGGACTAATGGAGACTCCAGCTCCTAAAAGTATCATGAATATTGTTCGGAACAAACTTGGCCTGAGGATATCATACTCGACTGCATTGAGAGGGAAAAACCATCATGTTTCTAATTTGCGAGGTAATCCAGAAGATAGCTACAAGAAGCTGTATTGTTACTTGCACATGCTAGAAAACGTCAATTCAGGTACGGTAACAAGTGTGAAACTGGATCATGAGGGAAATTTTTTGTACCTATTCATCGCTTTAGGAGCTTGCATAGAAGGGTTTAAATGCATGAGGAAAGTGATAACTGTGGATGCAACACATCTTAAGAACGGGTACGGTGGTGTACTAGTTTTTGCATCCGCTCAAGACCCTAATCGTCATAATTATCCCTTAGCGTTTGCTGTCCTTGATGGTGAGAAGAATGATAGTTGGACGTGGTTTTTTGAGATGCTGAAAACCGTTATACCGGACTCTTCGGAGTTGGTATTTATGAGTGACAGAAATCCAAGCCTCATCACCGCCATAGCTTCTGTCTATCCGATTGCTCATCATGGGTATTGCATATGGCATTTGTCCCAAAATGTGAAAGGGCGGGCCTTCAACGTCAACAAAGATGTAGTCGCGTGGAGATTCATAGAGTGCAGTAGGCATTATACAATTGCTGACCATGAGAAGGCTTATAGTGATTCCGTGTCAAGGTATCCTTCTGCAGCCAAGTATCTAGTGGAGACTACAGAAAATACGAAACATACATGGGCAAGGTGTTATTTTCCAGGAGAAAGATACAACATAGACACAAGCAACACTGTGGAATCTTTGAACAGCACTTTCCGAACCGCAAGGCAATACTAATTACTCCCTATGCTTGACGCAATAATTACCAAAATTTCTGAGTGGTTTAGTGATCATAGGAACGAAGCTGCTGCTGTACCGATTGAACACAAATTAGTGCCGTTTGTGGAGAACTTTCTGCACGACATATGGAAAGATGCTGAGAAATTAAAAGTGAAGGAACTGAACTGGTTTGAGCGTTTATATGATGTCATAGCGAAGACAGATGCCGGTGAAGCGAATCATTATACGGTCAATTGACGATCAAAAAGCTGTAGTTGCAGGGTATTTGATATTGAAAAATATCCTTGTGTGCACGCGCTAGCTGCTTTCATAGAATTCAACACGCATAATGAAGACAGAGATCACGATATCCAACTACATGAGTTGTGCTCGAGGTATTACTGGGTTGAGATATGGCAATTGGCGTATTGCAGGACTATTTACTTAGTACCAGATGAGTGTCGGTGGAATGTCCCAGGGCATGTCAAGCAACTGCAGATCATCCCTAAAAATAAAGTTGTTAAAAAAGGAAGAAAAAAGTTTTAAGATTTCCGGGTCCTGGAGAACGACGTCCAAGGACGAAAAATAAAAGGCGCAAAAGACAGGGACTCTTTTGGTTACTGCTTGGACAAAATGGATATGTTGGATGATGTATTTTGTGTTCTCCTTTTGTAAAACTATGTAAAACTATGTACACAATGTGACTTTTCTGCATTTTCAGGTTTTGAAGTTGAAACAAATGATTAATCTTAGGAAAAGATTTTGGTAAAAAAATGATTAATCTTAGGAAAAGATTTTGGTAAACAAACGAGTTAATGCTTATACACTCCACAAACAAATTTATTAATGTGTGCAAAAATTACGAAATTATAAGAAAAGAGTTGATTAGGAAGATACCACACAATATCAACCATATACTTTTAAGGTCACTTTGCTAAAAATAATCAAATTGAGATGATAGAATTGCAAAAATCAAGTTTTGCAACATCTTAATGGATAAAATACTCAGAATCATATACTAATCATCGAAAGTCAACGGTAAAACTAGAAAACATACGTTTAAGATTAGGTAATACTAATTAAACTCATAAACATCTAAAGTATAACTATGTGCAAGTTTGGTACAACTACTATCTTTGGTATAACTATGTGCATTCATTTTTTAGGAAAGACAGCGCGACGGCGCTCGTTTTTCATGTGTGAGTTTATATATTTTTAAATATAATAACTTTAATCTGTGTAGGTTTAGATATTTTTAAATATAATAACTTTAATCTACTTTTTCTCTCTTTCTTTCTTTAGATATTCTTATCTGCTCCTCTCTCTCTCTCTTTTTTATTTTTTTTTTTATTTCTCTCACTCAGATCTCGAGAGAACCTCGAATCTTTCGCTCCGCTCCATCCATCTTCTCCATCCAAAACCCTAGATCTCCAGATCTAAGAATACTTAAAAGTTTTTCTAGACGAAAAAGATGGCCTGGAGAAATTTAGACAAGTCGCACCCAGATTACTATTCCATGAAGGAAGCCATGAAGTAGGAGGCCTGGAGAACTCTCGTCGCAGATGGTCAATACGGCGTTCCGCAGAGATGTCCATGTGGGGAACGAATCTCCCATGAGATTTCGCAAATCGAAGGAGACTTGGGGAACAAATACTTTACCTGCGAGAAGTATAAGACGAGTTCTCATTCTCAACTCTCAATCTCATTTGTGTATTTAAAATCGAGAAAATCTCTTCATAAATTATTCAATCTATCTTCATGTGCAGAATGATGGTTTCCATTGGCGCATTCCTTGGTTTTGTGCTGTCGACGAAGAATTTGCAAGGTTAAGGAAGGAGGTGGATGACCAGGCTAAGCAACTTCGAATTCTGTCAAGTCATGAATTTCAAGTGAAACAAATGAGGGATGAGCTACAAAACCAGCGTCAAAAGATGGCAAAGCAGAATGAAACCGTGTCAGGGTGATTTAATTATGAGTGGTGATCTCGTGATCTTTATTATGAGAATTACGCTATGTAATGTGATTTAACATTATCCAAGTTCCAAGTTTCGTTTTGTAGTTGTAGTGTCGAACAATATATCTCCTCCTTCTTTGTGTTTCGCTTAAAATGAAATCAACTTAGTTTTCCCTACTTTTACCAGTTTTACAAAATGAAATCAACTTAGTTTTCCCTACTTTTACTAGTTTTACAAAATGAAATCAACCTAGTTTTACCAGTTTTACCAGTTTTGACAAAATGAAATCAACCTAGTTTTACCAGTTTTACCAGCTTTACAAAATGAAACCAACCTAGTTTTACCAGTTTTACCAAAATGAAATCAAATCAAGACAACATCCCTATTTTTTGGAAGTTTCCGCCCTCAGCCTTGTGGTCATCCTTGTTGGCTCCTCAGCAGCCGTCTTTAGCCTTTTGTTAATTTCATCTCTCTGCCGTTGTTCAGGTGTCCTCTTCCTTGATTTCATCTTAGTGCGCTTAAACCTTGGTTTAGGTGCTTCCTCCACGGTCTCCTACAAATATATACAAATGTTTGCTAAGAATAAAGATATTAACAAAGAAATTGCAAATCGAATCTAATATAAGCTAGTTTACCTTCTCTTTCACGGTTTCTTCCTCTATTTGCACACCCTTACCTCCTTGTCCACCTTCCACATTATCCTATAATCAAATAAATTGCAAATACTTGTTAACATTAAAAAAATATGCTTTGTCATCTTCTAATGTAAGCTAGTTTACCTTCTCTTTGACGGGTTCTTCCTCCATTTCAACACTCCCACCACCTTGTTCTCCTTCTTTCGACACATTATCCTACAATCAAAAAAATTGCAAATATTAAAAATATCAAGAAAGAAATTGCAAATATTACAAATATTAAGTAAGAAATTACAAATATTACCTTCTCGGCTACATTGGACTCGCCTTCTTTCTCTCTATTACCATTGACGCCATCACGAGAGACGTTCTCCTCATATGTTCTCATATAACTTAATTGCTCATTCACATATGCTTCCAATGGGGCGACTTTTTTCCCCAACTCATCAACCTTCTCCACCAACCCTCCAACCATGTCCTCGAATTTCGTCATGCGCTCATCCATCTCTTCCTTCAAACGGTTAAAGAGATCTACCACTGTGGGGTCCACCGGGGCGTTCACCGTTGGATCATCGTTCGCCGCCGCAGTCGCAGGTCCTTCTCCAGACCTGGAATCCACATCTTCTTTGAACATATTTTCAAAGAAAACGGTAAATCCTTGACCAATACGATCCATCCAACTTTGGACAACGACGCAATGCTTGTCGTCTTCTTTCTTTTCAGTGATTTCGCGCAGGAGAGCGTTCTCAGCGCCGGATGGAATCAGCAAACTATCAATGTCCTGCGAATAGAAAACAAGGACAAAAATTAAATTGTCTGTACCAGTTTTTCTAGTTTTACTAGTTATCCAGTTGTACTAGTTATCCAGTTTTTCCAGTTTTACTAACCTTAGTTGCACCAAGTTCGACATTTATTTGTTCAAACGGATATCCTTTCATCTCGCTTGATGTGAACTTTGATCTGCACATCCTAGGACAACCTTCGTCTGCACCGGGAACAGGTACTCGGAACTTCATCCGCAATGGTGCAACTGCCTCAAAAGCTAAGAGCTACACAAGATACATATTACTAGAGTTAGCCTCATTTCGGTTATAATAGAATAAATGACTAAAACTTCAAATGAATTTTACCTCTAAAGGAATACAAAAACCACTTATCGGCCATAATACTGGATTCTTCACATTCTCCTTAACAAACTCTCCAAAATGATTCATTGTGTGAGCGATCTGTTCAAGCATATGATCAAATGACAATCTCCCCCAAGGAAATGTCCTGCACAACTCAAGATCATTGACCGCTCTCAGTAGGAATGGATCCACAGACGGAGCTTCTTTACCAGTCTTGACCAGGCCTTTGATAATGCTTGATAAAAAGAATAGGACCGCCATGTTCAACCTATCTCTACCAGCTCCCATTTCAAGTAGCTTCGCTTTCACGTCTTTATATCTTATTTTTGATCCCTTTTTAAAATACTTATCCACAAAATCCATTTTATCCATTTGAGACCCGCTTCCCGTAAACTCGAATGGATAGTTATGGCAGTCTAATTCCGATATCAACGCATGTTCTTTTATGCTATAGCGAATGGGAACACCATTAACCACGAACCAAGCTTCTTTTTCCTTCTCAGTACAAGCTGTTTGGAGAAGTAGCATCCACATGCCCTAAAGCTTGTGGTTTTTGTCCCTTGGCATGTGAAGAATATGTTTGAATTGGGGGTGCGTCTCAAACCAACTTCTCTCTCGCTTTGTAAGTGAAGGATTCAGATCACTAAGAAGCGTCTCCAATGCGCCGGCGATGTAACACCTCGTCGAGATCTTTATTTTCTTCTTATACTCACTCGGTGGAAAGTACATCTGCAAAGGTTGCATTGGTTCCACTTCCTGCAAAATACAAGCAAAATCCATAGTTTTATCAAGTTATACTTCCTTCTAGAGCCGAAATCTACTACAATTAACAACACACACGAAATCTACTACAATCTAGAGCCGAAATCTACTACAAAACAATGAATTGCATCAAATGATTCCCAAAGTTTATTCATATAAAAATGGAGTAAAGATTTCTCCTAATATATTGAATTGATCGGGATACTTACACTTCCGTCTTCCTCATCTTCACGGTCACTCAGTGTTCGACCGCTATTTCCGTCGGAGTCTTCCCATCTCTCGGAATTCTTCTCTTCTTCGTCTGAATTATTCTCTTCTTCCTCCGAATTCATCTCTCGTTCCTCGTTATCCTCCTCACTCTGCTCGGAATTCTCCTCTCTTTGCTCGAAATTCTCCTCTCTTTCGAATCCAGTCGGAGGGTCTTCTTCCTCCACGATTTGGGATGGAGGCATTTTTCCCAAGCCACGGATAAGGTTTTTAGTTCGAACCATCTTCAACGCGATTAACAATATCGGGATTTCGAGCTGGGAAATATGGGGAAATCGGAGGAAACAAAACAGGAGGATTTGAAAAATTGAATTCTCAATCGTAGAAGAATGAGAAAGAGCAAACGCGATTTTTGTTTTAGAGTTAGGGTATCCGATTAAGTTGGTTTCGGGTCGGGTTTATCCTGGTTGGGTCTGTAAATAACTCAAATAGTGAGGGTCAATCTTATAATCAACTGACTTTTTGAATTAAAAATAAATCAAAAATAATATCCGTTTTATCGCTGGATATTTGAGATTAACTTTCCTTCAATAGAGGAATGAGAGATGAAATCCCTCCTTCTAGCCTTCTAGGATTAAAGTGTTCATGTTGTATTTTTTCAGATCCAAGAAAAAGACAGCTAACTTTTGTTGAAGGATTGTCCGTTAGGGACTGTCGTGGAGGCTGGATTACATTGCTACATTAATAAGAATTAACTAATTTAGCAATCTTGGTGGATCCAGTTGTTCTTGACGGTTCTTGTTGGGCCTACAAAGAAGTTAGTTGATTCTTATCCAGCCCAAGATTAGCTCTATCCTTTCGTATCCTCAAAATTATTTCCTATTTTGTTCCTTGCATATTTCCATTTTGGAAACCTAAAATCTAAATTCCATCACATCCTCTCAAAGCTAGCTCATATATAGAACCGAAGAATTGGAAAGCTTATGTTTCCCAAATACTAGTGCAGTGTGCAGATTGCTAAAGTCAAGCAAAATTAGGATGAAGATAAGCAACTTTGAATATACACACACACAAAAACAAAAAGGAGAAAAACTTTGAAGATACAGTACTGCTTCGATAAAACTTGTGAAAATGAAGCGTTTGCAAGATAGATAGAGCTTCTAAACTCGCAGTTAAATGGGCAAAAGAGAATCTTGCTGTTCCTGTGATTTTTGTTTTTCTCCTCTACACTTAACAAGGAGGCTCTCTAATTGTGACTTCTCAGTTTTATGATTATGTGTGTGACAGACTGACAGTGTAAGTAAGGACACGACTTTACTGTTTTGGTGATGCAGATCTTTAAGAACAGTGCAAGTGTCGTCGTGGTTCGAGCTGGGGAGAATTGATTGGATCCATAGTGTCTGAATAGAGAGAGACTCGTTGTGCATTTACAAAACCATCACTACCGAGTTTCAAGATCCATACATAGTTCATCAGAACCAACAATATAGAGTCATCATCGTTCATTATTTTTACATTTCTCTGTATCTTATTAAAGTTGGTCATCTTGAAAAATTTTTTGGTTCATCGTTGATTTGTTTTGCACGTATTTAATTTTAGTTTTCGTAAAAAAACTGTGATCTTGTGAACATTTGGATAATTATCTTCAAATGAACATTAATTTGGAGAATTTACCAATTTCAACACAATCGAGCTTTAGAAATAATAGAACTAAAAAGTATCTTCTGTATAATTTAGTGGTTTCATTCTAGTAGTCATTGTCAAATCATTTGCTCGAAACATTTTTACCGTGATATTCGTTTGAAAGACAATCAGTCCAAGAATTAGTATACTTTTTTTTTTTACGTTTCAGTCAAGAAAAATGGAAAAATAGTTATGTTTAAGAGGCTTTCTCAAAAAGCGGAAGATTATATATAACTTGTTAGCCTCGAGAAGGGAGAGCAGCAGATGATATAGAACTTCAATAATTTGTAAGAATCTGACAAATATAAATAATTGATTCTTTTTTTTTTGTTATAATACCACAAAAGTTAGTTTATTAATCTTAAATGTGTCATATCGATATCATACTTTCATTTTGGGTCGAATAGTATTATGTATTTGCTAACTAGAATACTGTTCGTTGATGTATACCTTGTGCATAACATATACATATGAAGGAAACTATATTTTGAATTCAGTCTGGTTCTTTAAACACATGACCAGTAGTTATCCATATATATAACTATATGTTAGGACTTACAATTTTGGATGATCAAATCACCAAAACCTTGAATTGCAAATAGAATTATAGAACTTATAGAAGTTTTATTTCCAAATTATGCTATGAATCATCAAAACCTTGAATTGCAATATATTTGAATGGACTAATGAGAACAAACGTTTTTAAGGTTTCACTGCAAATTTAGATTATTTCTGAACATAAATTTATATGTGTTCAAACTATCAATTTTGACTATCCAGCTACTGAATTCAATCCAGTAAGTTATCCTATATAATTTTGTTTTGGGAGGTTTATCCACTCTCGGACGGTACAAACATTTTCTGCCAATAAATTTTTGTTTTTTTTTTTTTTTTTTTTTTTACCAACAAATTTTTGTTTTTCAGAGAATCATAACTCTGCGTATATATTATTGACTGTACACCTGACAATGGACAATCCTTTGTTACGTTATTGTATTGAATTTTAAACTTTTTTTCCTTTTGGACCAAATAACTTTGGAACTCTTGTATATGTCAGATGAACTGGAATTCTCTTCACATCTATCATTTATGCTTTTTCGTTTTAACTTGATTTATTATACTATCACAAATTATTAGAAGATTTATTAAGTTTGAGCAAAAAAATAACAAAAAGTGTATTTTTATTTGCTTGTAGATGACCGTTAATACTATTTATTTGATCTTAACAAAAAAATTACTAAATCAAATATATATGGTATTTGATTAAGTAGAAGATTATATTGCAAATCTAACCATAAATGCAGATCCAATTATTATGATTTATCGTAGATAGATTATTAGAACCCCTGGAGATTTTAATATGAAATCTACAGGCCCAGTTATTTTAAGAATAAAAAATAAAATAAAACTAAACTCAATTAAATTTTCGAAAACTTATTTTTAATGTGTACATTATTATACAATCATGGCCAGAGTGGCCATACCACATGTGTATAGTACAATTTCACATGTGACAACGCCAATTAAAATTCACAAAACCTATAAACATTAGCTTAAGAGTTGAAGACATGTCCCATGTTCACTTTGGCTTATCTCTTCAATATCTCCTAGAATTTGCATTTGCTTGGTTGCTAGGACACACTCACATACAGCCACATGAATTCCCAATGACCCATATGTTCCTTCATAGGTTGAAAATTATAAGTGAGAAGAAAACCACATTATAGTGCATTTAACATAATAATTAATCTATTTATATGGGAAGTTTTTAAGACGTTCATGATTTAGTTCAAGTTTCAATTAATACCAAAAGGGACATTTGGCGCTAAGTTACTTGATTTTGGATCCCACTACTTTGTTGAGAAACTTTGACATTATGAAGTTTCGAAAATTTTACCCTATAAAGAAAATATAATGGAAACTAACGAGTTAATAAATAAATCGAGATCTGGCCATGCCCTAGGAGGGTCTAGGGATCGAGATAACAGAGATGTTGGAGACTTTCCATATATGTATGAGAAAACACAATAGACTAAAGTAGATAGAAAGACCATCATTTGACTTATAAGCAGTTAAAATATTGTCTTATTGATGAAATTGACCAATGAAGACATAAATAAGATTCTTTTTTACGATGGAAAATAAGAATGTCATAACTTAAAAACAACCGATTGCATCTGAAAATCTTAGAGGAGACACATTATTGCTTAGTGTAGGACCGTAAAAACGGAACTGAGAATACCGAATGTAAAAAAACAAGAACGAATTAAGAAAGATAGATAAAACCTGATTCTTAAAACGCGTATGAAAAACAGAGTCGAGATTTCTCTCTTTCCTTAATTCGAAAAATCGCCCGTAGTGTGACGGTTCGATACGATTACGAATCCCAGGATAAAACCGTATATGAAAACGATATGCAACACCCAAATCGTAATCTGAAGAACACGAGATTCTATGAATAACTCTCGAGACTTATTTGCAGGAAGATGTCGTAGAACTTTACGTTGTTTTTGTTTTCTGAAAATTTCAGAGTGATCGGAGAAGACGATGGAGTTCGGTTTTTAATAAACCGAAGGGGCGCGAATTGAACCAGCACAATGTTTCGTTGCGCGAATTAAACCACACAATTTTTTGTTGTACCGGTTCAAGGTTTCGTTGAACCAAAAACGAAAATGCAATTGATACCCCAAAAAGAACTAACTTATGGACCGAAGGTCCAATTGCCCAATCCCAATCCCAAGCACAATCCCAATCCCAAGCCCACGGCGCGGCTCGGCTCGGTGGTGGTGGTGGTGCGCGCGTGGTCGGTCCATCTATCACACCATGTATGTTGTTGATCATCAACCATGATGTGCCTTATTATATAGTAGAGAGAAAATCTCTCAACTTCCAATGTGGGACAAAACTTGTTGTGTATCCCACATGACACTTTGACCAAACAATTTCTCATTCACCAATTCTTCAAATTTATCATATGAGCATTCAAAGTTGTAGTCCATACTACAAGCTTTCTAATGAGCTCATAATCCGGTAATTTTGGGCAACGACCTTACCGGAAAAGACACCGGAAAAGTGACTCAATCTCACTTGTTAATTTAAGTTCCAACACTTAGTGAGTTATTTGATAGATCATACATTATATAAACGATATAAACCATAATATTTAAATGAGTATTGGGTTGAGAATAGTAGATACAAAACTTGGAAATGTTAACTACGGATAGTAGGCTGCTTTTTTCTCTAAAAAAAAGTGATTTCCGACCAAGCTTTTTCCGACCAAGTTTCATAGTTTTCACAGTCTCAATGACCACTCCCGTCCTTCCTTCCCCCCAATTCCACCGGATCTGCTCATTCTACATCCTTCTGAGTCCGCTGAAGACTCTTCTCCTCTATTTCATACTCGAGACATTGAAATGGCATATCTAACTGGATCTCCACCAGCGACCATCTTCGGTCACCATGGTTTAGCTCTGCAGGCTCTCTCATCTGTAATTGGCTATGAAACGAGCCTCTCCTCTGCTCCATCATCGACTGAAGCTTCTTCTAATGCCGGTTTTTCCGAATCTGGGAAGAAAGTGGAATCAGTTGTGTTGTCAGTCTTGGCTGCTACTATTCTCTTTCGCAAGCTGTTACTCCATTACCGAGGGATACTGAAGATTTCAATTGGGCTACTAGGCTCCAATCTTCCCGCAAAATTTCGGAATCAAATGTCCCGGTGACAATTTCCAACGAAGGCGTTCCTAGGTTAAAAGTATCAAATGCGGTGTTTGAAAGAGACGCCAAGCCGCACTCCGACTACATTGTTGGAATTTTTTACGGTAAACACCCATCTTTTGGCAAGATTTGGGTTGTCCTTAATTTTCTGAGGGAAAGGGATCGAAAAGTTTATATTCATAACTTGGCGGCGAATGCTTTTCTCTTTCACATTCCCTCAGCCTCATTGAGGCAAAAGGTTCTCCATCATGAACTTTGGAGAGTTGGAGACTCACCCTTTTTATGACAGAATGGAAAGCTTCCTTTAGCCTCTATCCTCCGTCGCTTCAGAAAGCTCCGATTGGGTAACAATCAAAAACATTCCCTTTGATTTGGTGACAGATGAAGGGCTTAGTTTTATAGCTAGACCTCTTGGAAAGGTAG
Organism: Erythrophleum ivorense; assembly: GCA_026724425.1. NCBI lineage: Eukaryota > Viridiplantae > Streptophyta > Magnoliopsida > Fabales > Fabaceae > Erythrophleum > Erythrophleum ivorense. Next base: position 110,126 of record JAIUCV010000876.1, read on the forward strand.
TGGATATTTAGTGTTAGCTAAGCAGAGTTAAAGGTGATCGTCAATCGAACGACCACTTTGCCGTCAAAAATGGAGATTGAGAGAGATGATGGCCAGGTTGTGTTGTTGTCCTTTTCTTATCCATGGCTTCCTCCCCTATGTCCTTTGTGTAACGAAATTGGACATAAATCTATTTTATGTCCTTCGGAGAAAATTCATGTAACACCAAAGGAAAAACCTCCAAGCTCAGGACAAACAGCTCAGAAGAAAGCCAAAGTTCCAAAGAAGCATAAGTCTGAAACCCAAAGACTCCTATGTTGTGGGTGGAAAATAGAAAGCGATTAAAGGAGCTCAATCTTCAGTTGATGTTGTCCAGGGTGCTCCAGCTGTTGGTCATGGTCTTCAAAAACAGCCCCCTCGTGAGGAGGTGAAGGACATGAGGAATACGTAAAATGCTTCAATGACTAAGGAAGTGGCAAGGGTCGAGCCGTCTTCTCATTTGTTTCAAGGTTTCCCTCCTCTGGTTAAAATAGATTCCACAAAGGATAAAAAAATTGCAGCTACTGTGTCTGCGGACTCCGAGTTTCAGCTGGTAGTAAACACTTCTTATAGGAAGTCTCTACCTTTAGCATCTAGCTCGAAGGCATTAGTCTCACCAAATGCGTTTAATGCGCTTTAGGTTGAATCTGAGGATAGTGAAGTGGAATCAGAGCATGATGAAATTGGGCAGCATGAGGGTTTTGGGTGTGATATCATCTTGCACAAACCTCCCCTGGATAAATCAGCAACCCCGTCTTCTTCTTCAGCGTCTGCCAAGCGTAAGAGGAAGAAGCGTAAGAGATTTACTCAAAATTCGCCAGTCTCCGGTGGTGGATACCCTCTACTCTTAGAGGGTCGTCACCACAACTAATCTCTTCTTAATGTGTGATACATTTTTTTGGAACGTGCGTGGTATAAACAAAGTATCAATGTATTCGCCGCTCGCTAACTGGATATCTAGTAAACCAGTATCTTTTGGAGCGCTGTTGGAAACAAATGTAAGGGAACCTTTTCAAAACCACATCTTATCGGCTATGGCACCTAATTGGTCTTGTATATCAAACTATGACTACTCATAGTTGAGAAAGATTTGAATCATCTATAAATCTCCTACGAGAGTCAGATTTTTTTTCGCGAATCTTCAATCAATTACAATGGAAGTTACCATGGAAACAGGAGAGAGTTTCATCTACACTGTTGTCTATGCCTCAAATTATACTGATACCAGAAAGGAGTTGTGGCTATAACTTCGGGATACCTACTCTTCATTCAATCTATCTTCTAGGCCTTGGATGGTAAATGGGGACTCCAATGAGATATTGCTACCGTCGGAAACTTTGAACCCGGCTATCTTCAGGACAACACATTCAATGAGAAACTTCGGGGACTATTTGGCTGATGTTGGTTTGTTTGATCTTCTGTTTCATGGTCCTGCCTATACCTGGACTAACCATCAACCAACAAACCTGATTGGAAAGAAAATAGACAGATGCTTGGCAAATAGAAATTGGTTATTAGCCTTCCCAACCAGCCATTGCATCTTTGAGGCTCCGATGTTCTCTGATCATTCTCAGGGTCTTATAAAGCTGTTCACGAAGCCTCCTGATTATGGAACCATGCTTTTTAGGTTCTATAATATGTTGTTGAAGCGTCCGACTTTCTCTGATATTGCGAAAGAGGATCCGGCTACAACCCTCAGTTCTTTTTGTTATAAGCTGAAAAGCATGAAGAGACCTATGAAGTCTCTATGGAAGAAAAATTATAGCGACATCGAGAAAAAAGTCTTCGAAGCAGCTGAACAGCTAAAAGCACTCCAAATGGTATCCTTACAAGACCCTTCATCTACTAGTCTGCAGTTAGAGAAATCAGCATGAGAAAATTGGTTGTTTTTTGCGTCAAGCGGAAGAGAGTTTCTTTAGGCAGAGATCTCTGGTTGTCGGAGGGAGATTTCAACAAATCCTTTTTCCACAAGGTCTTGAAATCTAGAAATGCACAAAACTTGGTAAAGTACTTAAACCGGCTAGATGGTACTCGAGCAGAGACGGCACAAGAAATTCATGTTCACGCTGTCAATACTATGAGTCTATTTTAACGAATACCTGTGGTATTTTTTCACCGGAACTCCCTGACTTTTTGGAGTTATTACCTTTGCCTACTTGTTCTGCAACTCATTTAGCAGTTTTATCTGAAGAAATCACGGTCGAAAAGATAAGGAAATCTTTGTCTGGTATGCCATCTAGTAAAACACATGGGCCCGATGGTTTCCCAGCAGAGTTTTTCAGAGCAACATGGAGAATTCTAGGCATCGAGCTATCAACGGCCATCTTAGGCTTCTTTGTTTCTCCATTAATGCACAAAGCCCTAAATTCTACTTCACTTGTGCTGTTGCAGAAAAGACCAGGTGAAACAACCAAACTTTTTTTTTTTTTTTAAATAATTATGATAATTTAACAATGCGGAAGTTCTCAAAAGAAATCAATAATAATATTAAATCATGAAAAGCCGTTCAACAAATAACCAATAAAGAATAAAACCAATAAAACCAATAAGCAACCTAAACACCAGGTTTGCTACATTATTAAAAAATAACTAACACCCTAAGAATTCCTGGTCAACCACAACAAAAGAGCCAAAATTAGAATCCTAATCTCATCATCCTCTTCTCTCGGTCTCTTTCCGCGGAAGAACATTGCTGTTACCTGCATCACATTGGAATAGAGATGCGTAAGTATTATCATAAATACTTAGTGAGTGGATCATCCTGCCTACAGGCCAATTACGTCAAACACTAGACAATACATCACAATAACCAACAACAATAACAATGCTCAACAAATATCAACAACATAAAGCTTCCCTGTCAGGAAACACCCACGTTTCCTGACACCCAGGTCGGTGTCGACCGACACCTCTATGGTGTCGATCGACGCCAGCCTTCTGAGTGTCGATCGACACTCATCGAGTGTCGGTCGACACCAGCTCGACGCCCAGACACCAACATCAACGAAAAATCGCACAAAACAACATAAATCGTGGGATTCAACCCCAACATCGATCAATCAACACAATAACTCAGTCATACTCAAGAACAACTCGAAAAACTCAATAACAAAACCGAAATCAAACAATCTCTAATGCTAACGGACCTACAGTCACGCACTCACCTTAGAAACGGATTGAAAGGAAGGAGAAGAGATGAAACAACAACCACAAGCCTCAGAAACTCCACAAAACTCCTCCAAACTCTCAAAATCACCTTAGAATCACCTTTTCCTCTCTGAAACTCGAAAATTCACTTTTACCACGCGGCTACAGCTTTTAATCGCGAGTCTAGGGCTTCCCTTGCCCCAAACCGAACAAAACCAGCCGACTTGAATCAAACCGGTCGATTTCTCAATAACCGGTGTCGATCGACACCCATCGACCAAACCAACTCAAACCACAATCGAACGCGCAATCGACTTAAACCGGAATTGATTTCTCAAACCGGTGTCGATCGACACACCCCTTGGTCCTGCCTTACATGTTTTGAAGAGGTTTGAGGAACTCTCGGGTTTGGCAGTCAATATTTTGAAAACGAGCTTGTTTTGTTGAAGTATGGATCCTTCTGTCTTGGCTGACATTGAAAAAAGCGTAGGTCTGTTGCCAAATTCTCTTCCAATACGCTACTTGGGTCTGCCTTTATGCACAAAAAAACTCTTTGTGGCTGATTGTGATCCGCTGATTACTCAAATCAGAAAGAAGCTGAATAGCTGGACTCACCGTCTGCTAAGGTACACCCTTATCTCCACGGTGATCCCTGGTATTGTAGGCTTCTGGAGTTCAGAATTTTTCCTCTCAAATGCGGTAATTAGGCGAATTAATACTCTTACTAGTGCCTTCTTTTGGCACGGCACAACTGATTCTGCAAAGGGAGCAAAGGTTGCCTGGTATGATATCTCTTTTCCCAAAAAAAGAGATTTAGGGCTAAGAAACTTAAAAATATGGAACGATACTTGCGGGTTAAAGCTCATATGGATGCTATTTTTCAGGGCTGACTCCTTTTGGGTAGCCTGGATTAGACAAAAGTATCTCTCTCGTTTTCCATTATGGGCTCTAAATAGTAAAAATTATGAGTTCTAGTGGATGTTCCGTCAGCTTTTGAAGCTAAGAGTTAAAGCTAGCTCTCTAATTCGTAGCCTGATAGGAAACGCTGATGATACGTTTTTTGGTGGGATTTTTGTACTTCGTACGGACCATTGATTCCCTACATTTGCTGTGAGGGTCCTTTCTATGGGCATTCCTTTATTCTCAACAGTCAGTGATTTAATTACTCCACAAAGCTGGCGATTACCTCCGGCGAGGTCATAAAAGCAGTTGAATATCCACACATTTGTCACTACGCTGCAGCCTTCTGCCTCCAGCGATCAAATGGTATGGGTTGTGGATGAAGTAATTCAGAAATTGTTCTCCTCTCGTCAAGTATGAAATTGTATCAGATAATCAAAACTAGAGGTCCCGTGGGCGCACCTTATATGGCATAAAGCGAGGGTCCCAAAACACGCTTTCTCTTCCTGGCTTTTTGTTCTTAACCGCAACCCAACTCTTGATCGCCTAATCAGATGGGGTTGTGAAGTAGAACAAACTTGTCTTTTTGTGGGTGCTCCGCAGAAACGAGGAACCATTTATTCTTCAACTGTTCTTTTTCCGATCAGGTATAGAAGGAGGTTCTCCTTAAATTTTGGTTTCATTCTCCTCCTTTCCAATGGGATGCTGTTCTTCAATGGCTCTCGGTGGCAACAACAAACAACGATATAGCTATGGTGATATTATAAGCATGGCAAGCCTGTATTTACGAACTCTGGTGCAAAAGGAACCGAATATATCATTTCGGGGTCACCTTCCCTGCAAGGAAAATCATCCAAATTATTATGTTTGTGGTCAGAAATAGAGCATAGAGTCTTATTCTCCAAAACTCTGAAAGACATAGTCTTCTGATGTACTGATTTTAAAGTGTACTGTTTCTTTACTTTTCTTTTTTTCTTTGTTTTTTGGTTTTTCAGATGAGTGGTTTCATCTGATCCCTATAAAACTTTCTTTTAATTTAAATTCAAGCAAATCCCTTATAAAAAAAAAATGGAAAAATTGGTGAAATAGGATGTTTTTAAGATGCTAATTGGGAAAAGAGGCAAATGCAAGTTTTTAATTGGGAAAAGAGGCAAGTTTTGGTGGGTCTCACCAGGTTTGGGTTGCTTTTTCCGTGAATAGGGTTTAGTTTTGACCAATAGGAAGCCTCTTTGTCGTGGGTCCCACTGTCAAGTTGCCTCTTTCCTAATATGAAACTTGGTGTTGCCTCTTTTACAAATTAGAAACTTGAAAACATCCTTTTTGCTAATTCACCCAAAAAAAATATACAAAACTTGGCCTTCTCATGTGGTAGACCTTACTTCAGTGACACTGTGCTGAGGAGAGAGCATGTGCCTCTATTAATGACATATATATAATCATATAAATTGTTATTTTATTATATATAAGTTAACACAGTTACCATTTAAAAACAAATTGTTGGCCACGCAATTAAGAAATTAAAACCTATAAAATGCTAAGTGGGAGGAATCCCCATAAGCAAGGTAACTCATAATTATTAAAAACAAAATGAGATTCGTCATAATTATCAAATATAAGTTAATACCTTCAGTAGTGCTATATACATATGTTAGTTTAGTCTTGTAGCCTTGTAGGTAATGCTATAAATGTTGGCAAAGAAAACACAGTATGTACTAGCTTTGCTAAAAATTATACAACTGTGAAGTAATTACCATTTACCAGCTCAAGCGCGTTTAACACCAACTGCTAATTAGGTCTGGTCAATATAGAACTATCACATAACTACATAAGCATCATAAGTATGTCATAAGAGAATAAGATTACGCAAGTGGTAAACACGCGGTCCTTATAACTTGTATGCATCATAAGTATGTCATAAGAGAAAAAGATTACGCAAGTGGTAAACACGCGGTCCTTATAACTTGTATAGCTGTGCCAGTATATTCTCTTTCTAAGTCAAACTGGTTAAATTCAAAATTTATCCACCGTTTATTTCAGATATATAATATAATGACATAGAAGTATAAATATATTTTAATATAATAATTTATGCTCGCAAAATAGAAACTTCCCATGTGCTCACCGGTTAGGGTTACTGTCTTTTCCTTAGTTTGAAAATAGTGATTAGTCACATGTTTAAAATTTTAAGATACATATCTACTGTTCATATTAATACAAAACACAGCAAGTGGTCATAACTGATTCACCTTTTAAATGTTGTTATTTAGTTGTTAGTTGTTACACTACAAATACGATATATTTTAGAATTAGTGTCGTAACATTTCGATTTGTGATATATGAAAAAATACTTAAAAGAATTGATTTGGCTACTTATATCAACAATATACACTTATTTTTCGGTTAAAGACCAATAAGTAATTCTACAGTTAAGCGTATTTAGGCTGAAATAGTGGAAGGATAGGTGACCGTCTGACTTAAAAAAAATATGGAAAAAGTTGGATGTTGATTGTAAGGACAGTAAATAAGTCTATAGAGCCTTCCAAAGATAACGGACCGGCTGTCGAATAGAGGTGGAGCCCATGGACCGAGAGAAGGTGTAGGTGACTCAGCAGGATAGGCACTCGGAGCGGTATAAGTGTTGTAGTAGCATAGAAAATAAGTATCTATTAAGTTTAGGGAAAATTCTATAAAAATATCTCAAATAAATTTCAAAAAGCTTTTTAATACTCAAACTATTTTTGTGCCTATAACAATATTGCAACTATTCTGTTTGTTTATTTTAATACCTAAACGTTTTAAACCAAATCCATTTAACACATTCGGTTTAACAGAAAACTAACTTTCGTTATCTTTTTATTTTTTTAATAGTTAAATATTAAAAATTTAAATAAAAATATATTTAATTATTAAAAAATAAAAAAAGAACGAAAGTTAATTTTCTGTTAAACCGAATATGTTAAATGAGTTCGGTTTAAAATTTATATATATTAAAATAGACAAATAAAATAGTTTGGGTATTATTTTGGATACAAAAATAATTAGAATATTAATAAGCTTTTCGAAGTATTTTTATAGAATTTTCGCTTTAAGTTTACTATGTCTTCAAAGAATAATGGGACACTTTTTTTTGTTCCAAATTTCCAATCAATAAGCGGATAGATTAAACACTGTGAACCTGGATAAACTTTTTTATTGTCTAAAAGAAGTTGGAAGACAGTGAAGTGACAACAAAGCCTCTTTCTCTATTAGTGTACTTTGAATCAAAAGTAATACTACAAGTTATTAGAGTTGATCTAATTACATTTTATACAAGTTTGATCTGGTCCTCGCTGGACCAAGTTGTCATCCTCCATTTCCTTACCAATCATTTAAATTGATTTTTGGGATTTTCTTGAAATAATCTTATTTTCCTTTGAGTTTTTTTCATTCATACTTTCTTTTTTTCTTAATACACACTCGTATAAACGCATATATTTATGCATGTATCCACACGGTTTCATGATTGCATATATCGCGCAGGATCCTGCCAATAAACTAAGAAAAACAAGTATTTTCGAGTTTATGGGAATAGAGATCTAAATTTTCCTAAAATAATATAAACAACGCCTCTCTCATATACACAACACAATCAAAAGAAGTAGGCGCGTCTTTGCTTTAAAAAGTAACTTTTAACCAAATGAAAATATTTTAAATGGTAACAAAAGATTGACAAACAAAAAAAAGATCGTACTTTTCTGATGTATATTTGTGAGATTCTTTATTTTATTGGCTACTTATATTTGCAAAAGTGTTTACAAATTAGACATTTAAATGTAAATAGAATATTTATACTTTGGATTTTAAATCATTTTAATTGAATTATACTAGTTGACAAAAGATCAATTTAGAGAAACATATTTACATGTTTTGTTTTTCCATATTACCACAAAAATCTGAAAATTCTTAAAATACCATAAATTTAGATTTTACGTTGGATTCCTAAATAAGAAAAGATATTAAATTACTTATGAACCTTTGTTAAACTTTTAGAAACCCTTTCTAAACCTAAAATTTGTAAATACATCCTTGAAGTTTTTGGAGTCTAGTAGTATTTCACAAACAAAACTTGTTTTGTATTAGTTAATAAATATATATCTTGTTCAAATGTTTTGTTTATTATCAAAACACATTTATCTTGTTTTATGTATGTTTTCTGGTCAATAATCTTGTTCTATCTTTTAAAGTCATCTTTACAGGTATTAAGAAAGCTGGAATTATAGTTCCACTAATAACAATTGGACTTTTCAGACAAAGAAAATACCTGCCGTCAAAAATAATAATGAAAAAGAAAAAAAAAAAAAATCTAATTTTTCCTTATAAAAAAGAGAGGAAAATTCAAAGAAATCAGTTGTTCCTCCTCTTCTCTCCTCTTTAATACCAGTTTGTTCACTTCATCACATGATCCTCTTCTCTCTCACTCTCTCTCTCTTTTTCTCTCTCTCAATCACAAGTTTCAGTTACACAGCTGCACCATCGTATCTCAGATTCTGATCTGATCACTGCTTTGTCTGTGAAAACAAAGGATCCAGTTTTTGAGGAAAATTTAATGAAACAGTGACGACGACTCAAACCCTTTTTCTACTCTTCTCTGTTTCATCTTTATATAATGACAAACATTTCGTAGTAGCAAAAATTCAAATTCTTCTTGGTCTCCATTTCTCTTTTTATTCTCTCCTTCTCTGTTTTCTTTTTCATTCATGGCTCCAAATTCAGTGGCAGTGACAATGGAGAAGCCAGATAACTTCTCTCTACTAGAGATCAACGGCTCAGATTCAACCTCATTCCCAGACAACAAACGAAAATCCATCAGCCCAAAGCAATTCTCATGGTTCCTCCTCCTCAAAGCTCACAGAGTCGTCTCGTGTCTCTCATGGCTCTTCGCTTCAGTCAAGAAACGAATCGCCTTCTCCTCCAAGAACATAAACGAAGAAGAAGACCCCAAAAGCAGAGGAAAACAAATGTACAGATTCATCAAAGCTTGTCTCGTTATCTCCATAGTTGCCTTGTCCATAGAAATCGTCGCGCATTACAAGAAATGGAATCTCGACCTCATAAACCGACCGTCGTGGGAAGTACGCGGGCTTGTCGAGTGGTCTTACATGGCTTGGCTCTCGTTTCGATCCGATTACATCGCTCCTTTAGTCATCACTCTCTCCAAATTCTGCACTGTCCTCTTCTTGATCCAGTCTCTTGATCGGTTAGTCCTCTGCCTCGGCTGCTTCTGGATCAAACTCAAAAAGATCGAGCCTAAGATCAAAGACGATGCTCTCGATTTGGAAGACGCTTCTGATTTCCCAATGGTCCTTATTCAGATCCCAATGTGCAATGAACGAGAGGTAAACTGCAAATACTCTGTTCTTTGCTCTGTTATTACTTATTACTTTGTTTTGTGTTCTGTTCCGTAATTTGTTCTGTTTTGTTTTTGTTAGGTGTATGAACAATCAATAGGAGCAGCTTCGCAGCTTGATTGGCCAAAAGATAGGATCTTGATTCAAGTTCTTGATGATTCAGACGATCCAAATTTGCAACTTTTGATTAAGGAAGAAGTATCGGTTTGGGCCGAGAAAGGCGTAAACATAATTTACAGGCATAGGTTGATCAGAACTGGTTACAAAGCTGGGAATCTAAAATCAGCAATGACCTGTGATTACGTCAAAGATTACGAGTTTGTTACTATATTCGACGCAGATTTTCAACCTAATCCTGATTTCCTCAAGAAGACTATTCCTCATTTCAAGGTAATCACACAATCTATTCAGTATGAAAAAGGAAAACCCTTCGTTTTATTTTTTTTTGGAAGTTTCTTTATTACGATGATGTTTCAGAGAAATTCAGTGAAAAAGATTTGTGTTTTTTTTTTAATAGAAACAATCTTCCAAATTTTAATTATACTCATCACCGACAGTTGTCGCGTTTATTTTATTCTATCTTTTTCGGTGGGTCATGTTCATAGTAGCCGACAAATATAGTATTTGTTTGGATATCTTAGTTGTTTGTTATGTATGAAATCATAGTAACCGACAAAAATAAAATTACAAAAAATCAACACGTCGGGTTTGTTGATTTTCAGATTCACAGCACAAGTTTTCAGATTAAAAATTAGTTGAACCTAATCTTGTTTCTGTTTGATTTTGGGTTACAACCGTTAGCTTTGCGTTTCTTTTCACATATCTTCTTTTATTGTGAAAGTATTTTTACACATTTACCAGTAATAATTACTACTTTCCGTTTAAATTTTCCAATTTTTTTCATGACTAGGAAACAAATCCGTCAATACTTTTGTAATTGTAAACCTAAAATACAGTTGGCATTTCACATCTTCTATTATCAATTTCATCATATACTTTATAAATATATATAAACACAATCAAGAATCTAATATTATGTTTGAAAATTCAAGATTTGATTAGAAGAAGAATATACAAAAAAAGAGTGTCATTGTGTTGTGTTATATTGTTTGTTGCAGGGAAATCCAGAGCTCGGATTGGTGCAAGCAAGGTGGTCATTCGTAAACAAAGACGAGAATCTCCTCACGAGGCTACAAAACATAAACCTATGTTTCCACTTCGAAGTAGAACAGCAAGTGAACGGAGTGTTCCTCAACTTCTTTGGTTTCAACGGAACCGCAGGAGTCTGGAGGATCAAAGCATTGGAAGAATCCGGCGGGTGGCTCGAGAGAACGACAGTCGAAGACATGGACATCGCCGTTAGAGCACATCTCAACGGTTGGAAATTCATTTACCTCAATGACGTTGAAGTCACTTGTGAGTTGCCTGAATCTTATGAAGCTTACAAGAAGCAACAACATCGTTGGCATTCCGGTCCAATGCAACTTTTCCGGTTATGCCTTCCTTCTATCATCAAATCAAAGGTATATAAATCTAAAAATTTAGTTACAAATGTCCCATCTAAAAATTGGTTATCTAGGTGCTTAAGCATTTGTTGTTTTTCGGTTTTTGATTTTGATTTTTGCAGATATCCGTATGGAAGAAGGCAAATTTGATCTTCCTCTTCTTTCTTTTAAGGAAGCTGATTCTACCTTTTTACTCATTCACACTCTTCTGCATCATACTTCCATTAACAATGTTCATACCCGAAGCCGAGCTTCCTTTGTGGATCATCTGCTACGTTCCTATTTTCATTTCGCTTCTCAACATCCTCCCGTCACCTAAATCTTTCCCTTTCTTAATCCCCTACCTCCTTTTCGAGAACACAATGTCGATAACCAAGTTCAATGCCATGATCTCTGGGCTGTTCCAGCTCGGATCGGCTTACGAGTGGGTTGTGACCAAGAAAACAGGGAGATCATCAGAGTCAGACTTGCTAGCATTTGCTGAAAAGGAAGAGAAGTTGCATAGGAGAAACTCGGAGTCCGGTTTGGAGCTTCTGAGCAAGCTTAAGGAGCAAGAAATGAATCTTGCAGAGCAAGAAACCCCGAACAAGAGCATTGGAGGGCTTAGGCCGAAGAACAAGAAGAAAGGGAACATGGTGTTCAAGAAAGAGCTCGGGCTTGCGTTCTTGCTGCTAACCGCAGCTGCAAGGAGCTTTCTGTCAGCGCACGGTCTTCATTTCTACTTCTTGCTGTTTCAGGGACTGTCTTTCTTGGTTGTAGGGTTGGATTTGATCGGTGAACAGATCAACTAGACACGCATACAAAATGAAGACAGAGAAGAAGGGGAAAAACCCCGTTTATATTGGCTTATTTTTTTGTTTGTTTTTTGATTCTTTTCCCTTTCTTAAATGTGGGTTTTTATACATAATTTTCAAGAACTTATAATGTCCAGTATCAGATAAATTAATGAAACGATTAATTTGTTATATGATATTGGCCTAACTGTTAAAAATTATATACCTCTTTGATGTTATGTATTAAGAGTGGTTTAGATTCTTCTAAGCCAGTCGGGTTTACTAAACGTCTAAACCTTTTTCCCATGATCTGGTTTGAAATTCTTGGCTCGTGATGTTAAAGAGTTTCCAGCAGAAACTTGCTAGAAACCGACTGGTTAAACAAACAAGAAGTCCAGTTTTAGTTTGATTTTAATAGTTTATTGATTATCATGGGTCCACAGTATCATCATGTTCTGTAATTTCAACCGACGAGTACTAGTACAAAGGGTTGGATACGTCGGTCTTTTTTGTCTACAGATTCATAGTTGTACACATACGTTATAAAAAATAGAGATAATTAGGGGGAAGGGAAGTATTTTGGTCGTAATTAGGAAAGAAGGAAGTATGCAAAATGGTATGTGGCGTTTATACGATACTTGGGTGAGATAGACGAAATTAACCCTCACCATCGTGTGACAGAGTGAGGAGGCGCGTGCTGATTTTGGTCGAAGGTAACGAAATATGTGGAGTAATTTAAATCGAAAAGGAAAACATTTTTGCATGCAATAATTCAATCATTACGCTCGTAATAGGTTATAGGCTGCTGGGTTCGCCAATGAATGGACGTTGCTTCTTCCCGTTCGAACTCGCATTTAATGCTTCCATTTGTTCGAGAAGTCGTGACATGATTACTCCTGTATATTCTTTTGTATCGGTGTAAGTATTGTCGAGTTAGGGTAGACAACCATCTATATAAAGCAGTAACAAGCAACAGTGGAAACATAACAGACAGAGTTAGCGATTTAAGTGAGATATAGCAGCTTCATAAGAGGGATTGGTCCGAGAATCGATTTTAAGGTATCATCTCTGCACTTTTATTCAGCTGGCATTAACTGAAACTCTCATAAATGTATATTTTTTTTGGGAGAGTTAATGCATGTCGACTAAAATGTAGGAAGGAATGTTTATACATGTTCATAGTGCAATAAATGGGGGGTTGCTACTCAAGAACACAAGATAATCGTGCTTTGAATGTGTTCAGATAGATTACCGTAATATATATGCTGGTTAGCAAGCTAACATATTTTTTGTTCCTGATGTGTCAGATTCTGAAATGGGGAGACTTGTTCGTCTAGCTCACGGCGTCTGGGAAAAGAATGGCGGTGGAGAGTGGAGTTTCATTGACGTGGAGGACGGGCCTGTTCTGTCTATTTTGGTCCAGGAGAACGCAACATACGAGATGCTTGTGGAAACAGTGAAGAAGCGGTTTTACGTTGGTGTGGATACGATGATGGCGCTTACGTACCAGTATCCAGCTTGGATGCTGCAGCCAGTAGGAAACAGAACCCCGCCGGTGGATTTCAACGAGGATGGAGACGTTGAGCTGTTTATGGCCGTCCATGTGGACCATCCGGAGATGGCGATCTGCGTAACGATTGGAAGTTATCATGTGGAGCGCTATATTTTTCAGAGAAGTAGTGGTTACGATTTTGGAGGAAGTTCCCAACCAGTTGGTGGACTAACAAGAGGGGTAACGAGTGAGATAGATGATATTAGCCGTGAAGTTCTCGCTGCTAGAGTGTCAACTGTTCCGATGGACGTCCAACAATCGCCGAGTCGTGCAAATCTGAATGTTGCCGGAGGACTACGTAATGTGCTGAAGACATGCGGGGGTGTCGATGATGCTATGGCTTTCTGGGAAGGTATTGCTGGTGACGGGGTTTTGATGGCAAGCGAGAAAGTATTGCAGGAAGTTTGCAGTCCAGACGAGCTGGCGATAATGGAGATGTGTCACGCAACTTTACTAGGCGGGCCACCAATTTCAACGGTTGTTGTGTCCGATGACGATGTGTCATCGACCGGTTCCTCGGACGATGTGGCGTCGGTCGTCATGGGGGACGGGATTGCTGGTTTGAGGGATATGAGTCAGGGTACATGTGGTGGGGTTCAGCATCTGATCCCGTCGTCAACGAATGATAAGGGGAAAGGTATCATGGTGGATGGCGAGGCGCAAGCAAAGCGTCCGACAAGCGTATTAGTCAGACGTGCTGCCGTAACTGACGCCCCAATAGATGACGTGTCTCCAAACATGAGCAGTGAGGGTAACCACTAGTCATCTTGATTTCTGATTTTGTGAATAATTAACTGTGTGTCTAACCATATTGTTATCTTGATATTTCGGGAAAAAAGTTTAAATATATTCCAGTATATTGGTAACATTAATTTTTGTTGTCTAATCCAATCGTTAAACATTTATGTAGAAGACGATTTTGTCACCGGGACTGGTGATCTATACGTCGGTATGCAGTTTAAGGATCGGGATGCTTTTAAGCTGCATATGGCGCTCTTTGCGATCACCCACAAATTTCGATACCGTAACAAGAAGTCTACTCCAAACATTATGATACTCGAGTGTAGGGGCCTAAACTGCTCATGGCGAGTGTATGCAACGAGGATGTTAGGGTCGGATTGCTACCAGGTGAGACGTGTGAGGCCGCAACACAGTTGCTCTGTAGATGAACGGGTTGACTATGATAGACATGCTACTACATCCGTGATCGGCGACGTGATGCGCAGTAGATATAATGGTAACGGTTCCGGACCAAATCCTAATGACGTAAGGGAGATGATGCGTGACAACCACGATGTGCCAATCTCGTACTGGAAAGCATGGCGGTCGCGAGAGGTGGCGTTGGACACTGCGAAGGGGACAAGTTGTTCCTCATACCTGAGGTTGCCGGTGTACTTGCATCAGTTAGTTGCGTCTAATCCATTGACGGTGGTCGCGCTTGAGACAGCGCCAACTGACGGATTGGGGCACATATTCCGATATCTCTTTTTCGCATTTGGGGCGAGTGTGTCAGGCCTGGCGTACATGAGGAGGGTGGTAGTGATCGATGGTACACACCTTAAGGGGAAATATGGCGGTTGTCTCATAACAGCAAGCTGTCAGGACGGTAACTACCAAATATTCCCGGTGGCCTTTGGTGTGGTTGATGGTGAGAATGACAGTGCGTGGACCTGGTTTTTCAATAAGCTACAAGGGATAATACCAGACAGCGAAGGACTTGTCTTTGTTTCTGATCGACACAATTCGATTTACGCCGGTATAAGAAAGGTAATCACACTAACATTATTTGTATCGAGCTAACTATGGTTAATCTTTCTTTTGTAGATTGTTATTGTGTTATATAAATTATTATTGGTATAACATCTATGTTATGTTTCTCTTGTTTCAGGTTTATCCGCGAGCAAAGCATTGTGCCTGTGTGCTCCATCTCCAGCATAACATCCAATCGATCTTCAAGAAGCGTCAGCTGAGTTATTTGGTTTCACGTGCAGCTCGGGCTTACCATGTGCGGGACTTCTACATCCACTACAATAAGATCAAAAAGACGAGTATAGCTTGTGCCGACTACCTGTTTGGTATTGGATTCGGACATTGGGCTCGTTCGCATTTCCCAGGGGCGAGGTATAACATGATGACCAGCAACATAGCGGAGTCGCTAAACGCGGCGCTCGGCGAGGCACGGGGGTTTCCGATCGTTCCGCTGGTGGAGTATATTAGGGGTACACTCATGGGTTGGTTTAGCCGGAGGAGGGAGAAGGCGAATGTCGAACAGGGTACCCTCACGCCCAAGGCACAAGAACTGCTGACCAAAAAGTTCGAAGAATGTGGTGGATTTGGTGTTCGCCGCATAAATGGAGAAGAATTTGAGGTGCGAAACAAGGAAGGTGTGCCATACCATGTAGATCTAGGTCAAAAAAGTTGCAGCTGCTGCGAGTTCGACATGCTTCGGATCCCCTGCACACATGCGGTGGCGGCAGCTGTCCGATCAAAATGCAGGGTAGACTCCCTTGTTGAGAACGAGTACAGTACAGCGTATTGGAGGCTAGCATACGCACAGAGCATCTACCCCGTTGAGGAGGTGACAGATGTGGATAAGATTGCTGATGAACTGAAGGACCTCCACCTGGGTCCACCCGCCACACGTCGCCCGCCAGGACGTCCAAGAAAACAGAGGATTTTTTCGAGGGGAGAGTATAAGGTAATAATGTGTTTAATTTGTTAGTCATTTTGGTAGCTGTTTATAAGCCTAGTTAGACTGATAAATACTGTTTTTATTCTGTAATTGTTAAATTAGGGGTCCGCGCGAAGAAGGCTCACTATTTGTGGACGCTGTGGTGGGCTTGGCCACAACCGGGCGACTTGTAGGATGCCAATTTGATAGAGAGAAGGGGGTCTATGTGGGGGCATGTTCTATATTTATATTTTCGGCGAAATGTTGCTTTCTGGTTTTGGGTATGTCTACTTTAAGAATTATGTTGAACTTGTCTCTAGTTTCGTTTATCTTACTAATAGGTTGTTTATCGTCAATGTTTGTGTTCTGTTGTTAATTGGGGCTTACATCCAATGTCATCGTCTATGTTGAATGTTTTGGTTTAAACTGATAATTGGACTTTGTTTTCGCTGAATTTAAATTACGAGTTGCTCATGTGCATTGTTTTCTTATATAAAAGTCGCACTGCAATAAGAGAGTGTGGCATTAAGAAGAAGAGATTCATTTTCCTATTCCGTGTTTACAGATGTGTTTACGGTTACGCAACAAATTAGTTGGGTAAATATTCTTGTCATTGGGGTAATCGATAAGTTAGCACATCGCGATACATAGTTTGTTTAAGGTTATATTTAAATTTATCTGGTTAAATGTCTTGTTATCTTGATTAAAACTGAGATAATTAAATTAATCTTGTGTTACAAAAATGTATAGTTTGGCTAACTATGAAGTTACCAAGATAATTAAATTAATATTGTGTTACAAAAATGTATAGTTTGGCTAACTTTGAAGTTATCTGTTTACAGTTACGCAACAAATTAGTTGGGTAAATATTCTTGTCATTGGGGTAATCGATAAGTTGCACATCGCGATACATAGTTTGTTTAAGGTTATATATAAATTTATCTGGTTAAATGTCTTGTTATCTTGATTAAAGCTGAGTATAATGATCTTACTACGCAAATGATAAAATAAGAAACAACCTAAGATGGTTGACTATAAAAACAATTTTACCAAGATAATTAAATTAATCTTGTGTTACAAAAATGTATAGTTTGGCTAACTATGAAGTTATCTGGTATATATTCTTTTAGTCAGTTTTATTATTAACAGTGTTGTTAGAGGGATATATAAACAATTACCGTGGTAACTACATTAATAGCAATATACATGCATGTATGGTTGGTCCATCCAATTCGATTGGTTAAGCATTTCAGTTAAGCATTCGCGTGTTATCGTCATATGATATTTTAGTATGGTTGGTCCATCCAATTCGATTGGTTAAGCATTTCAGTTAAGCATTCGCGTGTTATCGTCATATGATATTTTAGTGAATTTTATCATTAACGTTAACGTGGTAACTACATTTATTACAATATGCATACATACATGGTTAGTCTATCTAGTACGATTGGTTAGGTGCTTCAGGTGTTATCATCATATTAGTTAAATTATCACTGATAAAAATTGAAATGTAACCAAAAACTGTTTTCAAACAAAGAAGGGGGAAATGTGCCATAACAAATAACCAACATAAGAAAATTTAGACGAAAAGTCCAAGGTTGCACGGTTAACCCTAGACAGCCTCAGCGTAGTGTTCATAGAATAGCACGGCAAGCTTCACGGACTCCTCTGATAGAGCTTCTGGCATAATGCTTTTGCATCCGTCCATGCCAGCGATTGAGTGGGCATGTATGAGCAATACAGACATCAAACCAGAGTCGTTGGGGTTGGGTGTCTGTGGTATGCCTTTAGCTCTGGCTATTGGAAAAGGCTTCTCCTCAAGAGAGGATTCAGGATTGCGGTTTAGTATATAAGGCAGCATTTGGGCGAGAGGTGTGAGGTCCTGCTTCATCGCTTTGTCCGTACGCTTAGACATGTTGCAATCAAAAACCTCGATCGAAGCTG
This sequence comes from Erythrophleum ivorense, assembly GCA_026724425.1. Classification (NCBI taxonomy): domain Eukaryota; kingdom Viridiplantae; phylum Streptophyta; class Magnoliopsida; order Fabales; family Fabaceae; genus Erythrophleum; species Erythrophleum ivorense. The sequence continues at coordinate 128,023 of JAIUCV010000876.1, forward strand.
CGACCACGTCAACACAAACACCGACCCAGTGAGTCTTGTCCACGTTGAATGGGAAGTATATACGCTGCCACAATGGAGGCTGTTCGTCCTCCAGACCAAAGTAGTCGACGATGACATCCGACCATCTAAATTTGCGCTTGTCTTTCACAGCGGTCCGGTTGAACTTGGAGTGGTGTTTGTGGAGGATGGACGCAAACTTAGTGTCGAAGAAATCGACACGGGAATCGTTAGGACGGGGGCAAATACTCTCGAACAAAGCTGCGGTATATTGCATCAATGCGTCCATTACCTGCGTAAGTTGATAAAAATGTTAATGGCGCGGTACGCTAGAAATTACCTATCAGCTAGTTTCTGTTAACGGGTTAAAAATGGGGTTTTCTGAAAACAAAACTGTTAACAGGAAACAAAATGTATACTAAGAAAAGATTATACTCACTTTGGTAGGCAGAAACGTTGACCTGTCAGCTATGGTAGCTACGTCTTCGCCGTTAACGGAAGTGCCATCCCCGATGCTTATAATCCTGTTATTATGTGGTTTTAAGGGGTTACGGGTGACAAATGAAGACATTTATTAAAAGGGGATGTTGTGATTCGTGCACCTGCTGGGAGTTAGTCTTCCCCTCAAAACTGATAACTTAGCGACGTAATCAACAGTGGGGTAGTGCCCAAGAGGGTTAAAGGTGGTTTCTTTGCCTAACTTCCTTTTCTTAGCTCCAACCTCGTAATCGACTAGCTGTGGTGGCTGGGCCCTACTCCTTGTGCTCTTCCTTGTGCGATTATCTGGGACAACGGCTACTGATTCTACTGCAACAATGTCGTCACCGACGGCCGGGTCAGGGTGGACCTGTTTGGTAGTAGTCTTGTCAAACTGGGCGGCATCAATATTGTTATCCTGATAATGAAAAAGTTAACACAATAATAAGATACTTATTTCTGTTGACGAGAAGTTTAACTACTTTGTGCAGGAATCAGTTTAGCATATTACTTCTGTGAGCATAGCATTGCTAATGTCTCCTATAACGCCATAAATAATTTCGTTATCTTTCTTCTTCTGTCTCGAGTACCAGGTTACCTGGCTCTGACGACTTGTCAAGTGTGTATGGTGTTCATCCTCAGCTGATACGATAATCGATTTCTGCAGGTATGTCGTAATAGCATCAACAATAGCTTGCTGCATGGTGGCCATCTTTCTGTCAATCGCCTTTTCGATCATTTCTTCAGTTTTTGCCGACTCCTCCGTAATATGGTTAACTTTAACTTCCACCCGAGAAAGCTTGTCATCTGATGCCCTGATAACCTCTCCCATCTTGTCAACCAACATTTGTGCTACGGCTAAGTTGTCAGCCGGGTTGGGAACAGAAGCAGCGTGGTCGACATTGACAACAGGTCGGGGGTCGGCCGCATCCGGAGTTTTCTCTTTCTCTCTCTTCTCCTTAGCGTCATTCCTCTCCGACCTGATTAGTTCCAATTCAGCTGCTGTCAACCCACCGGTAAACATTTCCTTCCTGAACAGATGACCTTCCGAAATGAGTTTAACCATGTTGTTAACCTCCTCGTCTTCCTCTTCGTCTGACCATAGAAAGTCGGGTTCGACGAGTTCCACACCGGGATCCTCAGAAATAATACTATGTACCGTTGCCTGATTAAACAAAATAAACACGAAAAGCTTAAGACGACATCATAAAAAGAAAACGTCCGCTTTTTGGTAAAATATATGCTAACATTTCTATTAGAGATGTAAACATATAACTGGAAGACTATCCGTATATAATAAAAACCAAAAACAGGGCAAAACGATGCTAACGTGAATGATGTAATGTATCAATATACTTGTATCAGCGCTAAAAAACCTCAAAACTCATCTAACAAAAAAAATATGGAACTATGGCGATCATTTATCAATGCAAGCATAACTTTAACAGTGTTCAACAATATGAAACCTCGATAATGCGACTTGTGTGTGATTAGCGTAATCACTTAACGCCGACTGTGAATAATGTTATCGGAATTAACGGTATACCTTGCAAGCCTCGTCTACTTCTCTCGCATGTGCGGGACTAAGACTAAGATTCGGCGCCGCAACAGTTGTCGTCAACGTTTTCTCTGGTTCATCTTCTACACCGGTCACTTCGTCTCCCTCTTTTCCGCTGTCAGAATCTGAATCCGAAGCTGCCTCATCAATTTGAACAACCTCTGTTAATTCGGGGACGGCTTCGACCATAACCAGCTGTAGGGCTAATACAAACCCCTTCAAGGCAACTGTGCTCTGTGAAAGAGCGACTACATCTTTCGATTTGATTGAAGAAATAAGCTTCTCGAACGCCAAACGTCCCCATGGGTACAAGAAGAACTCGTCGATATCTCGAATTAGCTCTGCGTGCTCTTTTATGATCTTCGGTTTATGGGAACTTGGACATAGGACAGACGAGGTCAAGGCGAGGAGCGCATACTTCATTCTGATGTCTTTGTCAACGATTTTTTTCCTTCTCAGCATTCCCAGCGCGTTATCAACAGACATACTCGGTAATAGACCAAAAAGCTCGGGCCAGTAGGGTTTCTGTTTGACAAGATTGGTTTTCTTTTTGGACCTCTTAGGATATTTGCCGCAGGGTAGGCCGGTGACTATGGCGAATTCTCTGAGAGACACTCTAATGGGTTTTCCGGCGAAAACAAACCAAACCTCGTGCTTCTTCGAAACCTTCAGCATATGGGTAATGATGTATTGGCCGAAGCTTCCAGAAAACGAGGGTTTCTCCGACGTTGCGATCAGTTTCCCGAACTTCGAGTTCTTAATGAACTCCACTTCTTCCGCTGTGAGTGAGCTCAGAATAGATTCGATATTCTTGGGTTTATGGTACGAAATTACTCTCTCTCCGGTGGGTTCTTGACCGGCTGCGAACAGTCTCTCCGGTAGACGGTTGCTCGATGAATTGGACTCTTCAGTAGACATCGTCTTCTTGGTCGATTGGAATTTCCCTCTTTTGCTAACGACACAAATAGCAATAAATCAGAACGAATAAAACACAGAGAATGAACACAGGGATTTCCTCGAGTGAAATAAACTCTAGATAGAGTATATGGTGTTCGATAAGTTATCTCTCTGACCTTCTAATAAAACTTTTAACAGTTATCGAGACACGCGTCTCTACAACAACCAATAGGGGAGTTCTGAATTGGGGGTGGCGAGTAAAAAGGTGCTCATTGTTTTTATCGAAATGGGATATCACGCGCTCTATTCGTAAGGGCAAAACTGTATTTAAAAAAAAATGTGTCGTATGTATATTCGTATTTTCCTCTTTTGCAAATACGATCAGTATCTTTCCCATCTGTCCAAATTTCTCTAAAAAATATCAGTAAATTATTTCTACGGTTTTGACGGCCAAGATCAATGACAGATTACTAAAAATCGACCAGCGTGAATATAGAGATTTAGAGGAAATTATTATTTTTTTTTTAAAGAAAGTTCGGGTTCATAGTCAGCTCTTTTTATGGTTTTGACGGCCAAGATCAATGACAATGTACCCATTGTGGGTCCACTAAATCACATGCTTCGACAAGAATCACAACTGTGTCTAGCTATCATAGTATCGTTACAATTTTTCCAACTTATCCTTCACTTTATTTCTTTTAAATTGTTTCGTCTTTTAGGGTAAAGTACATGCAAAAATTAGGATCCTCGAATCGACCGATGAAGGCCGCAATGTATCTAATTATATAATTTGACTTCGACTTCGATCATCACCATTGTTTGGACTAAAACTTTCATTCAGTTTTGGACAAATCATTGATAATTTAGTTTATAGGGGTCGTATATCACTAAGCATTTGCTTATTTTATGGTGTTTAATTTAGCCGATCTTAACAATAAATGGATCTGATTTTACAAGGAGTACTTGAACAATAAATGGAACTGATTTTTCAAGGACTACTTTCAAGTTTCAACTTTTGTCACAATATGCAGTACATAAATGATAAAACAATAGCAACGAGAGGTCAAATGGTTTCAAAAAGTTCAGCCAAATTGTCCATTCCCTCCTAGTCAGAATGGCATGTAACTCACTTTTATCCTTGAAGATAAAGTCCGTTTTCAGGATGAGGTATATTTGAAAGTTAACTTTAATTTCTGCACGTTGTTAGTTTTATTGACACGTGCGGATAAACTTAACTAATTAAATCGGTCTCAGAAAAAATAGACAAAACATAAAGCATGTAGATATTTATGTTGCAAAAAACCAGCTAATCTAAACGACAGTCACAATACTCGAATACTTTGGGCTTAATACATTAGTTCAGACTTCATACAATGTATTTTCTATAAAACCCAACACATCTTTCTTAGATGTGCTTTCACCCTCACGAGACTGAAATTCTCTTCTATTATCTAGTCCTTTTTTTGAAAATAAATAGTCCTTATATATGCATAAACAAACGGAAATTTTATTTTCACACCCAATATAGCTTTTGCATGTAGTATTTCTCTACAGTGTTTCCAGATTGGGACATATTTATCTGTCTTAAATACTCAACTCCGATTTTTTTAGTTACCGATGAAATCTTATAGTCTTATATACTTAACTAACCGTCTTACTAGTGTTTCCAGACTGGGACATATTTATCTGCGACTCATAGAAGATTTATCATCCAGTGAACAACCCAACAAAACTATTTTTTCACGAACAATAATCATCACATCATTGTGATCATACTATTACCATCATCACAATACCATCATCATCACCATCATCATGTAATCAGCATGATCACCATTCACCATCCATCATCATATTATCATCACCATTATAAGATAACAATTATTTCACAAACTAATTTGAATGAGAAAGATATATTTAGTAATATAGACACATGGTTTTTTTTATTTATATAAAAATCCTAATTTTTAGTTTCTTGCAACTTAGTAAACAAACGTTGTTTGTATAAAACATGTTGCACATCGTTTAACTATCTTGAACGAATTAACATTGATCTAGCCGTAATAATCATTCGGTTTCTTCAATATGTATTTGCTGGATTAAATTATTATTTTTTAATTTGATTTCATATAGATGGAAAATAAAAGAGTCAGAAACATATTTGGATTTTGTTCACTGTCGCTATCTTTTGATAATTTGGACCATTATACACAGTTGTATTTTGCTGTTATTTCTTCTATTGGGTATTACAAACAGAAGATACCAATTAATAACCAACCCCGAGACACCTATTTATTATCATTCAGCACCGACATTATACACAAATTAATAATCACAAGTACCACAAAAATGTTTATGCGGTGATTATTAAATACAAAATGGACGATCATCACATAGATATATACTTGTAATTAGTTCTGCCATTCACAGCCCAACCGAGATTTATTGAACTCAGTGCTTATTAACCATATGATTTAGGGGACCATTCCGTTATCATCAGGCAGAGGCATAAGACAATAATATTATACTCCTACTTTCAAAAAGTACATACTTGAAAATTATCGATCTTTTCATTCGAGATCACAAAAAGACGAGACTTTCTTTTCTTCAAAACAAGCGTGCGTACTCACAGTTTTCGAATTCGAAATATAACTATTTTAGTCCTATGTTACGAACCAATTATCATACTACTTCTGAAATTACCGAATCGCCACGTAACTATGAAATAATCAAAATTAAATCCATGAGACTTATTAGATTTGCTTCTCTGTCTTCTCCGCGTGGACGAGAGAGCTGTGTTTTACACACACACGCAAAAAGTTCAGCTGCATGTGAACTACGTAATGTCCGTCCAGTTACTCTGTTTCGCCAAAGTTCGCCAATTAATTTAGTTTAGGGTGAATTTGGTATATATCCTTAGATAATATGAAAATTAGAAAAGAGGAGTAAATGTTTTAAAATTAGGTGAGCTAAGAGAGATAAACAAATTTTAAACCAAATATATCCTTTCTATCTACACGAATAATTGAACAAAAACATATGCAATATATCATTACGTTTATATGTAATTATAAATTAGAAAATACTGTTTTGTTTTTTGGCACAAGATGGATCGAATCGGATCAAAATTAGCTTTTATTGCTCCTAAACCGGTCTACAACAGATAACCGATCTACAAAACCGGATCCTCCACCATTGTTTTGACTTTAAGACACAAACCCGTGATTAAAGGACCAAACATCGGCGCGTGGTCTTCACTCTCCCTCCCACTTTCTTCTTCCTCTCCTCCTTCCATTATAATCCCAAGCCTCTCTCACTCTCTCTCTCTCTAGCACTCGCAAAATCTCATTTCTCACTCTCTCTCTCTTCAGCTACAACAATGGCGGAACAATCGCCACTCAACTCTCTCTCCTTTCTCTTCCACTTCTTCTTCTTCTTCGTCACTCTACTCTCCTCCGCCGCACAATCTCGCTTAACCACCGATTTCTACTCCAAATCATGCCCTAGATTCCACGACATCGTCCGCGACACAATCTCCAGCAAACAAATCACAAACCCAACCACCGCCCCCGCCGTCATCCGCCTCTTCTTCCACGACTGTTTCTCCAACGGCTGCGACGCCTCCGTCCTCGTTTCCTCGACCGCCTTCAACGTCGCCGAACGCGATTCCTCAATCAACCTCTCTCTCCCCGGCGACGGATTCGACGTCATCGTCAGAGCCAAAACCGCGCTCGAGCTAGCTTGTCCAAACACCGTCTCTTGCTCCGACATCATCTCCGTCGCCACTCGTGACCTCCTCGTCACCGTCGGTGGTCCTTACTACGACGTCTTCCTCGGCCGCCGCGACTCGCGAATCTCCAAAGCCTCTCTCCTCGCAGATCTCCTCCCTCTTCCTTCCATGTCGATCTCGAAGCTCATTGGCCAATTCGAATCAAGAGGATTCTACGTTCAGGAAATGGTCGCTCTCAGTGGGGCACACTCAATCGGATTCTCGCACTGTAAAGAGTTCGTGGGTCGGGTCGCCCGTAACAATACCGGGTATAACCCGAGATTCGCCGTCGCGTTGAAGAAAGCTTGTTCTAATTACCCGAAAGACCCGACGATCTCCGTCTTCAACGATATCATGACTCCCAACAAATTCGACAATATGTATTACCAGAATATGGGCAAGGGTCTCGGGTTACTCGAATCGGATCACGGGTTATACTCCGACCCGAGAACCCGACCTTTCGTTGATCTTTACGCCAGAGATGAGAACCGGTTCTTTAAAGATTTTGCTAGAGCTATGCAGAAGTTGAGCCTCTACGGTGTACAGACCGGACGACGGGGAGAGATCCGGCGAAGGTGCGATGCGATTAACTGAGTTTTGTTCTTTTTAATTTATAATTTTTTCGGATTATATTTTGGGAGATTTGGGGCGAGTCTGGATTGTGAATCTTCTGAGTAATTTGCTCATATGTTGTTTCTGTAATGTAAAACACGTATTCTATATGGATGATGGTTTCTAATCAAAAGATTGTTTTGGTACCAAAAAGTATTAACCTTTGTGAAGAGATTGACTAAATAAAAGATTCTGCATTTGAGTTGAGATGATAGGACACGGGTCAGGATTAGTTCCGGTTTAGTAAGAGTAAATCAAAGCTGAACCAAGTAGTGTTTGAGTTTGTTGGATCATTAGCAGATTAACTAATATGTCTCTTGAGAAAGAAGAATAGATATGATGATCATGATGAAATGAGAAATTTGAATCTCTCACAAAATTTTCTTATTCAAAAATGGATTCGCATCAGACAAAATGTAATTTTTGGAGTCACATTCCAATTTGTTGCCTCCTGTGAAAAGGTTAAAAATCACTCATTACGAGAGAGAACAATATCCTGTAAAACGCTCTAGACTATTGTTTTCTAGCTAGGAAGGCTTAAACATGATTTGTCTTTTTGTTAGTATACTATATATATTCTTCCAAGAGTATTCTCAAGCTAGCTTAACACCTAAAGACGCATGTTTAATAATGGGAGACTGGAGCAGATAATTCAGTTCTATCATCAATCTTGCATTACTAAAGATAGTCGCGAAGACCGAGAACAATTTCTCCAAAAAGAGAAACTACCACCTCCCATACCTTGAGGTTGTGCGTTTTAACATCGCGTATAGCATCATTACTATTCTTTGTTTCAACAAGAAAGTGGACATTTGGGAAGTACTTTTCAACCACATTTTTCTAAGGTATCCAATTGTTAAGTACCTTTTCAAATTCCTTACAATTCCAGCTGGCAATATCTCATTTAAGAGGGTACAATCACATGTCTCATAAGAGTTTTCATTGCCAACGGAACAAGGATTGAAAAGAGACCTGACAGTTCGACGCCTTAGAAAAATGCAGCTGAATCCATTGTAGTGCGATGAATGAAGATGGTACAAGAAGCTAATTAGAGAAGAGAACACTTATATAAAGGGGAAGGGTGAGAAGCGTCGGTGACGGAGAAGATTGAACTGTAGAAAAGAGATATTTTAGGAGGGATCTTCGGTTCTTGTTAGACTATGTGGACTTGGTCTTATACTGATGAACAATATTGTTTGTGTTACTTTTTTTTTTTACCATGTAAAATACGCAATTATTTTCACCTGTATAAAATATTGTTTTGGCCCGTGGAAGTGGGTGGAATTTGTTTGTTTTTTTCTGTCGGCAATATAAAATATTAGTTTCATGTTTTGAGCAAAAAGAAATTTTACGAGGAATGTTTGGTTATAAAAAAAGAAGTCTATTTAATTTATTTTTGAGCTATTTTTTAGATATCTTTTGAATTTTAAGTATGGGTCAAGGCTTCAAATCCCTACGGCCTGCTTATTAGAGGTGGGCCAAGTGCCTCTAATGTAACGTTCAATCAATGGAATAACAAATTCAGTACAGTATCTCCAAAATAATTTTAATTTTATGTTTTATATTAATTTTTAAATGGTTTTCTAATTTTGTTATCTGTTATTTATCGAAATCATGACATCTTATCTGACTGAATAACAGATAAGAAAATGGATTAGATTAATATTAGTTCTTTTATTTTTAAAGATTCAGAGAAAATAGGCTCCAAAATGGGCCTAGAAACATCTAAAACCGCGTTCTGTCTAATTTAAAATACAATTTTCCAATTTAAATATAAAAAAAAATAAAAAAAAAATCCAAATAAGGAAAAAAACGAGAATTGTCAAGCAGAGGAAGAAACCAACTTGGAAGCTGGCTTTGCCTTCAAGTCAGCCCCAACCTCTCTATGTATATATATCTGTAAAACATTCATTACACTTCTCAAAATCATTAAACATACGAAATCGAAGAAGAAGAAGAAGAAGAAGCTATGGGAGGAGGAGGAACAGAAGCGTTTCCTGATCTTGGAGAGCATTGCCAAAACCCAGATTGCAAACTCCTCGATTTTCTTCCTTTTACTTGTGATGGCTGCAAACTGGTAAATTCCCGGAAAAAAATTACAGTTTCTTTTTTTCAAAGAATCTTTCAATTGAATGGTTTCTTGATTGATTTTTGTGTGTGTTTAGGTGTTTTGTTTGGACCATAGATCATATAAGTCTCACGATTGTCCAAAACCAGATCAAGGAAACAGAACGGTTTCAATCTGTGAAACGTGTTCTGTAGCGATTGAGACAACTGGTTTCGACGAAGAAGGAATCAAATCTTTGCTTGAGAAACACGAAAAATCCGGAGATTGTGACCCAAAGAAGAAAAAGAAGCCAATCTGCCCTGTAAAGCGTTGCAGAGAGATTCTGACTTTTGCGAACAACCTTACTTGCAAAGATTGTGGGGTCAAGTTCTGTCTGAAACACAGGTTTCCGACAGATCATGTCTGTAACAAGAAGACCATTATTAATACAGCAGCAGGAGGAACAAGCTCGACGTGGAATGAGAAGTTTATGGAAGCTTTGAGTTTGAGAAACAAGAAAGGATGTGGAAGAGGAACTTCTGTTTCATCAAATTCTCCATCTATTAGATCCTTCTAGTTCTTTAAAAATTCTCTTCTTCTTCCCTTGTAACAGTTTGCATGCAACAACCAAATTCTCTTTTAAGTTTCTCATGTATGATTGATTCTCCATTGTTTTCAAGAGCATTTTCATGTGTAAATCCTAGGATTTATTTGGGTTCACATAGGAAACCAGTAAATGTTTTGAGGTTCTTGCCAGCGAAATCTTTGTCAGGAGTAAAGAAAAGCATACAATGGCTCTCCTTTCTGATGAACAAAAAGGGTTCAAGTTTAAGCACTTATGTGAAAGAGCACAAGCATTATCTTGAACATTTTTGATAATACCGACTTTCTACCACACAGAAGAAGACATTTTCTAGAAAAACAACATAGCACAGATTCCCTAACCAACCCGGTAATTGTTGGTACCGGGCTTCACTCTTGAGCTCGGCCTGATAAAAGCCCATTTGATTGATCAGAATACTGAGAAAAACCCTTAAATCTGAAAATATTCAAGTTTGGCCGAAACAAATAGGCTACAATATAATAGAGTCCAAACTCCCAGGTGAGATGACAGAGTCTCTATGCATCTCTTTTTTTTTTTTTTTTTTTTTTTTAACATCCCTTTTAACTTTCTGCATCAGTTCTTCTTCATGCTAAATTTGGTACAACACGGTTATTTTTATTTGAAACACGTGTTGAACGAATATAATTTTGAGGGAATTATTCTCAACTAAAAGCTGTAAAAAGAAAATAACTTTATGCTAAATATCTTTATTCACGTGCATGCAACGGTGCATGGGCCAATCGAATGGTGGAAAGCCTATGATCGATAATTCGAGAAACCTTATCTGGTCGCAATCCACGTGAAATTTCATGACACGTACATATAGAAATCCGAGCAATCATAAACAATATCATTAGTTTACCATTTAAGGTTTTCAAATGGACCGTACATTAAAGAATTAATTTTGGAGTTGAAGAACTACAGTACAAATCTTTCCATTGCGGTTGTAGATTGATTTAATTTCTAACTCCACAATACATTAATACATATAGGGACTCATGCATATTTTGGTAAAAAAGAAGTAACTTTTTTGCGCTAAGAAATTTCTATACACCAAAAGAAAAGCCAATAACATTTATACCTAACTCACCTTTTATTATGTGTCTAACTAACTCCAGTACTCAATTCCAATAGTTTGGCTATAAATTATAAGCGCCACACTTACAAATATTCACTTAAACCAAACATGTTTGAGGAAAAGAGAAAGACAAACTATGAATGTGCTTGTTTGCTTCTTTTGTTTCATTTTTGTATTCCAGTTCATGAAACTCGGAACATCACAACTTTCAAAAACATCTTCCATCACCGTTATCAATAGCCCAACCACGCCCGATAGGCTCTCCGACAGGAGAGAATACTTGAGAGAACGTCCACCGTCTACTTACCGCCTCAAAATGGCATCTTTTACAAAACTCGCCAATTCTCCAAACACCGAGAAGTACGAATCTCGTCGTTTTGCTTCCGGTGGATACAACTGGTAAGCATTGTTCTGTTTTCTTTCCTTTTTTACATTTGTGTGCAATTGCTTGCATCACAAGTTACAAAGACACATTGATTCAAACACCATTTATCACTTGGAAACAGGACGTTTATTGTGTATCCTAAAGGAAACAAAAACGAGCAAGGTGCTGGACAGGTTTCACTTTACGTCCAAATAGACAATACAACACTCCTTAACTCTCCTAAAGAAGTTTACGCAGAAGTCAAATTCTTCATTTACAACCAGAAACAGGACAAGTACTTGACTTATCAAGGTACATCCGTACGCTCTTTCCTACCGTATTTATGGCTCGATTGTTTCTTTCGTTTCTATAACAATTCTTTCAAAAAATTATTCATACAAGATAAAAAGTTATTATATCTTCAAAAGGGAATATCTAATTCAATATTTTAACAAGCAGAATTTGCGTTTAAATGAAAAACATTTGGGCATGGTTACATAACTTCTAAAACGCTCGTGTGGTCCACAGAGACGGACGCGAAACGCTTTTCTCTGTTCAAACCGTATTGGGGACAACCTCGGACTAAATCCTACTACGAGATCGCCAATCCCGGTGCTGCTTATCTTTTCGATAATGGCCAGGTTTTGTCCGGTGTCGACGTTTTAGTCACTGAAACTTTTAACAAATGGGAAGTGTTCTCCTTCACTGAGAATTTTCATAACCGCTTTTACACATGGACAATCCTCAATTTCTCTTCACTAGAGGAAGATTTCTATGTATCAGACGAGTTCCCCATCGGAGGAAGAAACTGGTGAGTTCCTTCCTCATAAATGGTTCTGAGTCGTACATTATTGATTTCATATAATCCTAAACCATTTACATATGAAACTCTCAGGGCCTTGAATGTGTATCCAAATGGCGATGGAGAAGGACAAGGTAACTCGTTGTCCCTATATGTAGTTGCGGCTGATGTTGAGTCCTACGACAAAATTTACCTAAGAGCTAAGCTACGAGTTTTAAACCAGACAGATTCTAAACATGTGGAGAAGCAAAGTAAGTTGTATTCGACAGATAACTTACTCTGTTAATGTTCTTAGGAACTCAACTGCTCTTTTGTCGTAATCTTATTGACAGTTGAAAACTGGTCGGATCGAGCAAACAGTTGGGGATTCCAGGAGTTTGTGTCGTTCTCTGATCTTATGGATACTTCTAAAGGTCTTCTCGTAGAAGATAATTTGAAGATTGAAGTTGAATTTGAAGATTTCTCCAAAACAAAATACTTTCCGAATTAAGTTAAGTTTGCTTGCAAAAGGAAACTTATATTATATGATCAACCGCGGTATCCACTAAAATAAGTACTTCGGTTTCAGGAGTTGATTTCTGTTATTTACTCTGTTCATGTAGTTTCTTGTGTACTTTACGGCCTTTCATAATTATAATGATATTGGAATCTGATTATGTCTTATTGGCTTCATTATACTTCATAGATTAGGAGAAAAGAGAGTAACTTTAGATGAACTTAGTGATAATAAGTTTATGATAAGCTTGTTGTACAGTTTATGAAAATTAAGTGAGTTAACCAATATGCAGAAATGAATGTGTTATTTATGATAAGCACTAGAATGAGTAGGAAGAGGTAGTATATTAACAAGACCATAATACTCAAAATAAACGAAACACCATCCTAAAGTTTGTTTTTCCTGCACAAGAAACTTACAATAACTAGGGCAACAACAAGAAGCAAGTGAAGTGCCTCTCACCTCGCGAATGACGGTGGAGAAGGAATCCGATAGAGCCAAAGCGGGAGAGCAAAAGTGGAAAGTTTTCCAAATTCTTGCAACTCTCCAGCAAAACTCAGGGTGCGACCGTTGCTGCTACGTTCTAAGTTGTTGTGAAGCCCAAACTTGCCTTTGTGGACGTTAGTAGATGCCAAACATTTATGCATCCTGCTCAACAGGTACATTGTATTAGCATCAAAAGGGTTTATCGTCAGCGGAAAGTAGTCGAAACCGGTCTTCATACAAGCTGGAGATATTTGAGATACTAGTTGCCATTCGTCGCTCTTTAGCCTCCATACACTTAATTTATGCTCCACACTTCCATCACCATTGTGTTCGTTGATTATGTTCATATACATTAGAGATCCTTGAGAAGTTGTGCAAGATCTTCTGAAATTCGCTTGTTTCCCTAAGTCGGGGAAATGTATAACTTCGCATCGATTAGATTCCGTGCCAGTAGCGTATAGATCATGGGATACAACAACTTCTTCAAAGTCCGAGTTGCCGCCGAGCCAGTAAAGTTTTCCGCTCAAGCTAACTGGATCAAAACTAAGAGAACGTCGTATAGATATTGGACAGCGGAGAGTGTTGAAACTCCACAAGCCTGTCTCTGATGAAAATATCTCTAAACTTAGGTCATTGGTTTCGATGTAACATTTATCCATCAGAACAACTTGTAAAGAAACCAACACCGATAGTGCTTAGCACTAGCCCAAGACCGTAATACCCGAGAAACCGAAAGACACAAAAGACTCTCTAAGTATGAAGAAGAATATGGAAGAACACTTGGACAATACTTGAAAGACTTTAGAAAGAGCAAGGGAACTTATTTTTAGAACACTTTTTATTAATTTGTTCAAATTCTTGTACAACTCTTGTGTATACAAATGAGGGGGGTGAGGAAGTATTTATAGCCTTCCAAGTCTACATTACAAAGTCTCTAGAATATTCTCTAACCTCCTTACTAACTAGATTTTTCTTCTTCTTCTTCTACAACCTTCTTCTACAATTATCTTACAAGAATCTAGATTTTTCTAACATCTTACAACTTTATCCTAATCTCTAGAACTCTCTATAATATCTAGATTTTTATCTTACAACTATGTAGAACTTTCTACATTATATCTAGATATTAATCTAATAGAATTCTCTAGAACACTTAAGAGATAATGACTCTTGTGATGTTTCTAGAGAGATTCTAGATGATTGGCCTAATTTTGGGTTTAATCCAATGATGGATAGTTTAGTTATGAACCCAAAATTAAGTTTTTGATCAAAATCAAGTTTAACTTCAATACTCCCCCTTAAACTTGATTTTATCAACCATCCCGAGTTTTGAGCGAAGTAACTCGAACTGACCTTTTGGTAGTGGCTTGGTGAAGATATCTGCAATATTTTCTTCGGTTCGAACCTCCAAAGCTTCAATTGTTCCATCAAGCACCTTCTCCCGTATGAAGTGATATTCCAACTCAATATGCTTCGTCCTTGCATGGAACACCGGATTGTTAGCAAGCTTGATAGCACTTTGGTTATCTCCATATATGGCAACCGGCTTGTTGATTGGCTCAAACAAATCTTCAAGAAGCCTTCGAAGCCATATACACTCTTGGGCTGCGAGCGTCAAAGCTTTATACTCCGCTTCAGTGGTAGACAGCGACACCGTTGCTTGTTTCTTGCTGCATCATGAAACGCTTGTGTCTCCACACAAGAACACAAATCCCGAAGTTGATTTTCGACCATCAAGATCTCCACCAAAGTCAGCATCCGTGAAGCCATAGAGAGAGACCTTGGCATTGTACTTATACATCAAACCCATGCCGAGAGTTGTCTTCACATACTTCAAGATCTTCTTCGCTGCTTCTAGATGTGGCTTTCTTGGTGTCTGCATAAACCGGCTTACAAGACCAACTGCAAAGGAAATGTCAGGTCTTGTAATTGTTAAATACAGCAGACTTCCTACAAGAGAGCGGTAAGGTCGAGGATTGGGTAGCAAGGATCCTTCATCACGCCTCAACTTGATGTTGGCATCCATCGGAGTAGTACGTGTCTTCCCTTCGTGTACCCCGAACTTCTTAACAATCCTTCTTGCATAGCTTTGTTGGCCGATGAATATTCCATCCTTTACCCTTTCAACCTCCAAACCAAGAAAGTTGTTCAGCTCACCCAGCATCTTCATCTCAAACCTTATCGACATATCCTCTTGTAGACGAGCAATTTCTGCTTCATCATTCCCTGTAATGATCAAGTCATCCACATAAAGAACAACTACCACGTGGACTCCTCCATTCTTCTTGAGAAATAGACTCGGATCAGAATTTGATGCAACAAACCCGCAGAACTGAAGAAACTGAGCAAGCTTTCCATACCAGGCTCTTGGTGCTTGTTTTAACCCATACAGAGCCTTCTTCAGCTTGCAAACATAATCAGGATGCTCTCGTGATATATACCCAAGTGGCTGCTCCATATAGATCTCCTTATCAAGTTCTCTGTATAGGAAAGCATTCTTCACATCTAGCTGCCATAACTTCCAGCCAAAGCTTGCAGCTAAAGATAAGAGTGTACGTACCGTAGTCATCTTTGCCACTGGACTGAAAGTCTCATCATAATCTTCCCCATACTTCTGAGAAAATCCCCGAGCAACCAATCTTGCTTTGTGTCTATCAATGTTTCCATCCATCTTACGCTTGATCCGATACACCCATTTGCATGAGACGGGTTGGACATCCCTGGGTTTTGGAACCAAATCCCAAGTTTCATTCTTCTTAAGAGCATCCATCTCCTCCTTCATTGCGGTCTCCCACTCTTTAACTCCTTTTGCTTCATCATATGATGATGGTTCTTCTTCATCAAAAGGAGCTGCAAAGTAGCATGAGTATGTAGTGACAAACCTTTCATCTCTGAACCGAGCAGGTTTGACAACGTTCCGTTTTGGCCGTTGATTAGCCATGGAACCTTGGTCTTCTTCCTCATCTTCTTCTTGGTTAGTGCTCCCCCTTTCACCTTGCGTCTCCGGTTCAGAACTTCCACCATCACTTGGTATCTGAACAACTGGTTCATCGCCTTTGAGGGAACCCGCACCATCTTGCTCAACTAAGACTTGAGGAGGTCCGTAATATGAAGAAACTTCATCAAAGACAACATCACGAGATATTGTGTACCTGTGAGTCTCTGGATCCATACACCTCCACCCCTTCCTTTGTTCATCATAGCCGACAAAGATGCACTTCTTCGCCTTTGCCTCCAGCTTGGTTCTTTGAGAATCGAACACATGGACATAGCAAATTGATCCAAATATCCTGAAATGTTTCACCGTTGGCTTCTTCCCATGAACCATCTCATAAGGTGACTTCATATTATTTGGACTAAGCGGCATCCGATTGATGACATAGGCTGCACATCTCATACCTTCCGCCCATAAGGCCTTAGGCAAATTCTTCGCATGTAGCCAGCTTCTACATGTCTCACTTAGATGCCGTATCTTCCTTTCTGCTACTCCATTTTGCTGAGGTGTGTATGGACAAGTAAATTCTCTCTTGATACCTTGCTTCCGGTAGAAAGATAGAAACTCGTTTGACATGAACTCCCCTCCATTATCCGTCCTTAAGGTCTTGATTTTCCGACCTAACTCTCCTTCCACGGTGACCTTGAATTCTTGAAACTTGGAGAATACTTCTGACTTTTCCTTCACGAAATATACCCAAGTGTACCGTGAGAAGTCATCAACGAACAACAACATGTAGCGAAACCCGAAATAGGAGGATGTTCTCGTTGGACCCATTAAATCACTATGGACCCTCTCCAACGGAGCGTTGCACCGTGAAGTAGAATTGTCAAATGGAAGCCTATGTGATTTTCCATATTGACAACCTTCACAAAGCTTTCCTTCATCTTGAATTTTCAGCTTCGGGAGCCCATTAACCAGATCTTTATTCACCATAACCTTCAACTTAGTCATATTTATATGACCAAGTCTAGCATGCCAAATAAAGTCATTATCATTCGTACTCATCTTCTCAATGTACGAATTTGAGGCCGATAAGACATAAAGATCTTTAACTCGTGCTCCGGTGTGAACTACGTCCGCTTTTAACTCTTGAATATTTTTCAAGAATTTAACGTCTTTTGGGCCAAATAAAACGTAGTTACCTGAGTCCACCGCATTCACCACGGAAAGAAGATTCTTCTTTACTCCATGGACATGGTATACGTTCTTGAGAGTGATTGGGCCTTCATCATCTCCATCAATAACAACGGTCCCTTCCTTCTCAACCCGGTGGATTGAATTATCTGCCGTGATGATAGCTTCTTTCCCGTCATGGTGCTGAAGACTAGAAAATAACTTCTCGTTTCCGGTAATATGATGGCTACAACCCGAATCTACAATCCAATCATTCCCAATATTTTTAGTTGTGGATGTACCTAAAGATGCAGCCTCCACCGTGAAACATTTCCCCCATTCTTCGTACTCAGAGTGACATTTTGATTCCGCCATATTGGTTTCCTTCAGTTTGACTCGGCAATCCTTTTTGAAATGTCCAAGCTTTCCACACCGGTAGCACTTAAACTGCTTCTTGTCTCCCGTAGAAGATCGTTCCCGTCCATCATTGGTCTTTGCACCATCATACTTAGGTTTTCCTTTGAAGCTCTGTTGCCTCCGAGCTACAAAAGCGCTCCCCGAGTCGTCATGGATTTTGACTCCCGCCATTTGCGTGGCTAACGATTCTTGCGAAGCTAACAAATTCTCAAACTCTTCCAAGGAAGGTTGTGTAGCCCATCCTTGAACGGAAGTTACAAACAGTGTATATTCGGGTCGTAAACCACGAATGATAGACCGCTTTAACCGAGCTTCCGAAATTGACTCCTCCGGATTTAGAGTATTAATCTCAGAGCAAAGGTTTTTTACCTTGATGAAAAACTCTGAGATTGAAGACTCCCCCTGCTTCGCATTCGCCAACTCATTCTCTAACAGCTGTAGACGAGCCTCGTTCTTCTTGTTGAACAGTTGATCTAACGCCTGCCAAATTGAACTAGCGGATGTGCACCTTGAGACATGCTCAAATATTCCCGAGGATATTGACCTCTTCAACGCAAACTCCGCCTTGGCGTTCTTCCGTGTCCACTCCTTTGTCGCTTCCGCTGTCGCAGCAGCTCCCCTTGGTGGTGTTGTGCTGCTGCCGCCGACGACATCCCATAAGTCCTCACTCACCAAGTATGACTCCATGCATGACTTCCATAACCGGTAGTTTGATTGGTTTAAGATCTCCATACCCAATCCAACAACACGACCCATTGATTCCATACTTAGAGTAAACCCGAGTTCTCCTAAATCCCGATCTTGATGAGCACAAGATTAGAATGGCTCTGATACCATGTAAAGAAACCAACACCGATAGTGCTTAGCACTAGCCCAAGACCGTAATACCCGAGAAACCGAAAGACACAAAAGACTCTCTAAGTATGAAGAAGAATATGGAAGAACACTTGGACAATACTTGAAAGACTTTAGAAAGAGCAAGGGAACTTATTTTTAGAACACTTTTTATTAACTTGTTCAAATTCTTGTACAACTCTTGTGTGTATACAAATGAGGGGGGTGAGGAAGTATTTATAGCCTTCCAAGTCTACATTACAAAGTCTCTAGAATATTCTCTAACCTCCTTACTAACTAGATTTTTCTTCTTCTTCTTCTACAACCTTCTTCTACAATTATCTTACAAGAATCTAGATTTTTCTAACATCTTACAACTTTATCCTAATCTCTAGAACTCTCTATAATATCTAGATTTTTATCTTACAACTATGTAGAACTTTCTACATTATATCTAGATATTAATCTAATAGAATTCTCTAGAACACTTAAGAGATAATGACTCTTGTGATGTTTCTAGAGAGATTCTAGATGATTGGCCTAATTTTGGGTTTAATCCAACTTCTAACTCAAAACGACACCGTTTTCAATCCGTGTGGCGAGTCCAGCGGATTTGGATGATTCGGCTGATAGAAGATTAGGAAGAGGAGGGAGTTCGACATATTGCCGTGTAATCGGATTAGCCACATAGTAGGTTCGGTTCCCATAAAGAAAACTGATCAAAATCAATCCGACATGGGTGTAAACGACACTAACCTCTTCTTCGTCAAACCAAACCGGTCGGTGCTTGAGTTTGTCGGTAAGGAAAGAAGAGATGTAAGAACCAAGAGATCGTCGAAGACCCCAAATCTCGCATCCGTAGTGAGCGACCATGAAGAATGCGAGTTTTGATGACGAGACAAGAAAAGCTCTCGGAGAAACGGAGATCCGACGATGGATTTCCATTGTTTGCAAACCAGTTTTGAAGTGGTGATAGTTTTAAGTGGTAATCTCGATAGTATAATCGCCCATAGATCTTCTGTGAAGAAGATGTTCATCATTGGGGAATGAGGGATTTGATTTGATTTTAGTTCGGATTAGGTTTTCCTCTGTTTCAAAGACTAATAACCCCTACGTTTTATATATATATATATATATTGAGGAAATTCAGTTTTCCTCGTTATTTTCTGAATTTTGTGGGGAATTTGCTCATTTTATTCCCCAACTATTTGTAATGAGAATTTTTATTCTTCAACTATGACTTGCTCACTTTAATTCCTCAAGTGTGAGTTGACTGCACAAAATTATGATTAAAAAGTCAAATTTTTAATAATAAACATATAATATTAAATAAAATAATAAATTCATCATAATTTTCATTGTTAAAACTAAAAAAAAAAAAAATTAATGAATCTTTTTGATGATTTCTAATAAAATTAAAATTAAAAATTTGATAGATTATTTGACAGAAATCTTAAAATTAGGATCATATTTAATCCCTGTAATTCGCTAGATCCGAACTAAAGATCAATATATATCGCAAAAAGTTATCTTAAATTATTTATTTATAATTTTTTAAGGTATATTAGTGAAAATCATGATGCATTTACAAATTTATTTAAAGTTTTATGTCTATTATTCAAATATTGGTTTTTATTTTCGAAAGTTTGACTTTTTAATCATAATTTTGTGCAGTCAACTCACACTTGAGGAATTAAAGTGGGCAAGTGATAGTTGAGGAATAAAAATTCTCATTACAAATAGTTGGGGAATAAAATGAGCAATTTCCCGAATTTTGTGACCAATTACTAGTGAAAATAAGAAGCGGAAAATAGAAATCTTCCTAGAAGATGCCAAATGCAATTTCTCCATTGAGGATATATATGTACAAAATTAATACTCCCCATTGAAATTGTAAATATAGAAAGGTATACATATTCACAGACCTATATTACAAATGATTTTTTTTTTTTTTAAATATATTTGATATTCACAGTTATTTAAGGTTAATTTAGTTAAAATATGGGAAAATATAGAAAGTTATAGATTCACAAACCTACATTAAAAATGTCTTTTTGTCCAAATTTTCTTTTATTTAAAGGAAATAGGAAAAAAAAACCTATGTGTAATACTAATATTCCTTCCTTTCATGAAATAAAAATTATAAATCAACTAGTCAAATGATAAGTGTTTGACATAAGTATTGGAAAACAAATAATAAATCAAATAAAGTTTCTCATAACCTGAATAGTGTCAAACATAATTGTCATTAATGTGCTGCAAATTTTGATTTTGGCATGAAGGGAATTAAGATGACTATACTTGATCTCATTGTGGTAACAGATAATAATATCAGTCATAAAACTACAAAGATTGTGAATATACCACTAATATTCATCTATTATTTCATGAACTAACCCAATCATAATTAAGAATTATACTGTACATTAATTTCTTCTCAATGTGCTCATGACGACTTAACAATTAACACTTGACACGAACATTTTTCTATCTTAACTAGTCCAAAATACTCGAAAGAAACCAAACACCATCCTAAAACATCTTCCTTTTGCATAAACAATTAACAGTAATTAGGAGAAACAAAATAAAGTTCGAAGAAGCAAGAGTGAAGTAGTCTCTAGGAATATCTATAACATTTTTCTCAGTGTTGCCGGCGAGGGATTCGATACAGCCACCGGGGGAGAACAAACGAAACATATGAGTTTGAGAGGCATTCCATTGTGTCCATCTCTCTATTGCATCGAACAGAACTCAGAGTCTGGCCATTGCTGCTACGTTCCAGCTCATTGTGAAGCTCAAGATTCCCATTGCGCAAGTTAAAAGATACCAAAGATTTATCCATCTCGCTCCACAGGTACATTGTATTAGCATCAAAGGGGTTTATCACCAGCGGAAAATAATCGGTACCAGTCTTAATAAAAGCCGGGGAGGTTTCAGATACTAGTTGCCATTCGCTGGCGTTCTTTAGCCTCCATACACTTAACTTATGCTCCAAGCTTCCATCATCTTTGTCTTCGGAGATTATGTTCATATACATGAGATTTCCTTCAGAAGCTGTGCAAGATCTTTTGAAATTGGGTTTTCCTTTTACTGAATCAGGAAAAGGGATAACTCGGCATTGATTGTCAGAACCATAGAAGTCGTAGGATACAACGACATCTTGACCGTCTAGGTTGAGGCCGAGCCAGTAAAGATTTCCGTTCAAGCTAATGGGATCAAAATGATTGGAACTGATCAACGGGTGAGGAGATTGGAGAGTTTTGGAACTCCACGTGTCTGTCTCTGATGAATACATAAGGAAATCTATGAAACATCCGGTGTCCCTGTATCTTGTTCCGGTCAGAACAACTTTGTACCCCACGACGACGCCGTTTTCAGTTCGAGCGACGAGTCTCGCCTGCCTGCGAAATAAATATAAATCAACGCCGATATTCTCCAATTCCTAATTACTCTTAGAAATAGCTTATTTCTTTTTCTTCTTGTTTGGTTGCTTCTTCCTCAAGCTTTGGAATTTCCAACATTCACCCCCGCAATTCCAACTCGAACTTCAGGATCCTTGATTGCTTCAACTCCAATTAGGCTCCTCATTTCTTTAAACTTGATCCTTGCTAACGGTTTAGTAAGGATGTCCGCTTTTTGTTCCGTGCCTGGAACATGCTCCACTTCGATCTGATCATTCTCCACGCATTCACGAATAAAGTGATACTTCTTGAGAATGTGTTTACTCCTTCCATGAAACACCGGGTTCTTCGTCAAAGCCAAGGCTGATTTGTTATCGATTCTTAGAGTGATCTTCTTGTCCAAACTCTGTATCTCTTTCAATAACTCTTTAAGCCATATAGCTTGTTTTGCAGCTTCCGTGGCTGCCATAAACTCAGCTTCACATGAGGAGAGAGCGACTGTGGGCTGTTTCTGCGATGTCCAAGTAATGGGTGATGAGCCTAGATAGAACACATGTCCTGACGTGCTTCTCCCGTCATCGACATCAATGTTGTGGCTGCTATCACTATAGCCAATGATCTCTCTTGATCCGTTTTTCTTGAAAAACAACCCCATGTCCGTTGTTCCTCTTATGTATCTCAATACATGTTTGATGGCTTGTCCATGCGACTCCCTTGGATTCTGCATGTATCGACTTAGGACTCCAACTGAGAACGCTAAGTCTGGTCTCGTGTGTACGAGATACCTCAAGCATCCTATTGCTCTTCTATACTCCGTTGCGTTGATTTCTTTCTCATTCTCTGCTTTTGATATCTTCAAATTCGACTCCATTGGTACGTGAGTTGAATTGCACGTATCCATCTTAGTATCCAAGAGGATTCTCTTTGCATATCCCTCTTGCTTGATCCTGATCCCGTCACCTCCTTGGATCACTTCAATACCAAGATAATATGTTAACTTCCCAAGATCCGACATCTCGAACTTCCTTGACATATCTTCTTTGAACTGATCAATGATTTTCCGTGAAGACCCTGTCACAAAAAGATCATCGACATAGATCGCAATTATCAATAAGTCCTTGTCGTTTTTCTTGAGATAGACAGAGGTTTCCTTCAAGCATCTCTCGAAGTTCATTGCTTTCAGGACTTGATCGAGTTTCATATTCCAAGCTCTTGGGGCTTGACGTAGACCATATAGTGCTTTATAAAGTCTATAAACTCGATTCTCTTCTCCTTTCTTTGCAAAGCCATCTGGCTGGCTGACGTAAACTTCTTCGTTCAAGTCGCCGTTAAGGAAAGCCGTCTTGACATCTAGATGATGGATTTCCCGACCTCTTGTTGCTGCAAAGGCTATGAGTAATCGTATGGTTTCGATTCTTGCAACGGGTGCGAATGCGTCTTCGAAATCCACTCCTTGTTGTTGTACATAACCTTTGGCAACAAGTCTCGCCTTGTTTTTGTTTAGAGATCCATCTGCTTTCCTTTTGATCTTGAAGATCCACTTTAGCCCTATGATCTTTGCACCAGCCGGTTTATCAACAAGCTCCCATGTGTTGTTTCTTACGATGGAGTCTAGCTCACTTTCCATTGCATCAACCCACTCTCTTGAGCTTGCGGCTTCATTGTAGTTCTCTGGTTCGCCATCTATTGTGAACAATAACTTCACGCTTTCAATATCGGCTAGTAGCACATAATCATTAAGATATCTTGGCTTGTTTATTATACGACCATATCTTGTTGCAACACAACCAAAAACCCTTAGGTGCTCGATGTTTGGTTTCTTTTGCATGAGGCTCTCATAAGGGGTTTGATTCTCCAATGCCTTCGTAGCTACTCTGTTTATTATGTAGGTAGAATGGCGCACAGCTTCTCCCCACAATATATTTGGAATCTTCATCCCCTTAAGTATGCTTCTCGTCATCTCCATTAAGGTTCTATTCCTCCTTTCCACCACACCGTTCTGTTGTGGTGTGTATGGTGCCGTAAGATGTCTTGAGATTCCGTTCTCTTCGCAGAATTGATTGAAATCTCTCGAGTTAAACTCTCCTCCTCGATCGGTACGAAAAGTCTTTATTGTCGAGCCCGTTTGTTTCTCCACATACTCTTTAAACTTTTTGAATCGATCGAATGCTTCACTCTTCTCCTTAAGTAGCACCGTCCACATATATCTCGAGAAGTCATCGATCAAGACAAAAACATACTGATTATTTGCTGGTGTTGGTGGAGAAATCGGTCCACATAAATCTCCATAAACCAACGCCAATGCTTGTGTCGCACGAAAACTTGTTTTGTTCGGAAACGGGTTTCTCGTTTGCTTTCCGGCTAAGCAAGCATCACATACATTCTTCTTATGCATTGTATGTGGCATTCCTATGGTCATCTCCTTCTTGACCATGTTATTAAGTACGCCAATACTCACATGTCCTAGCCGCGCATGCCAAGACCATGTAGTATCTTCTCCTTGTATTTGTAGACACTTTGGGTAGCTTATCTCCATTGGTGTCTTGTAGAGGCGGTTTGATGATCGCACGACTTGTACAAGTAGTCTTCCTTGAGAATCTCTTAGTGACAAGGTAGCTCCCTTCATGTGTACCTCGCACCCACTCTCTGTTGCTTGTCCAAGACTTATAATGTTGTTTTTTAGATCGGGTATGTAGTAGATCTCCTTGAGGGCTTTCTTTTCTCCTCCTTTCCCTACAAAAACAATTGTTCCTTTCCCAACAATGTCAACAAACGATCCATCACCAAACTTGACTTTTCCTTTGAGGCTCTCATCTAGGCTAGAGAAATAATCCTTGTTTCCTGTCATATGATTACTTGCACCGTTATCTAGATACCATATGCTTGCGTCGCCATAGTTGGTATCATAATTCTTCGGAAACACCTTGTCTTCATTCAAGAACACCACTTCATGAACATAAAGAGCATCATCAGCTGTTTGAGTCTCGTTTAGGTTCGCTTCTTGTGGTCTTGGTCTCTCGGGACAGGACGAAACATAATGACTTGGTTTATCACATCTCCAACATATTAATGGAGGTCGATCCTTCTTTGTATTCTCATCGGCTTCTCCTCCGGAGTTTTGACTGTTGGATCGTCCTCTACCTCTTCCCCTGCCTCTGTTACCACCTCCTCTGCTTCTACCTCTGCCTCTGTTACCATTACCACCTCCTCTGTAATTGCCTCGGGAAGCTCCACGGCTGTCACGGTTGCTCTGATCGTTGTTTGCCCACATGAATTTTCCCTGATCTTCCTTTCGGAGGCTTTGATTAACCCGCTCTTCATAAGTTTTTAGTCTTCCCACTATTTCTTCAAAGCTAGTTGTCTTTAGGTCTAGTACTTGCTCAAGGGATGCTATTATGTGGATGAATTTGTCTGGTAATCCTTTCAGAAACTTCTTTACCAGTTTAGTCTCCTGTATGCTTTCTCCTAACGATGCCGCTTTTGATGATATGCCCGATATCTTCCCTGCATAGTCATCAACAGAATCGGCGTCGTTCATGCTCAAGTGATCAAACTCCGCCATGAGAGTTTGTAGTCTAGCTTCCTTCACGCGATCCGCTCCTAGGTGACGTGACTTGATAGACTCCCAAATCTCCTTTGATGTAGTTTGATTTCCTATTTGCAGAATTAATGATTCAGGGATTGATTGAAATAGAAGAGCTATCGCAGCATAGTTCTTCTTTAGATCGACTACCCCAGGATCGATTGTTTCCCAAACGTCATTAACTCTTAATACCACTTGCATCCTCATCGACCAAACTGTATAGTTTGTCGATGTTAGCATCGGACATTGAATGGATGAGGTTCCAACGTCCTTGGTTCGTGGTTGAGCAACCTCCTCTGCCGCCATACTTGCGAACACGAGCTTCTGCTCTTCCTTCTTGTTCGAACCTTCTCACAAGGCTCTGATACCAAATAAAAGTGTTTACGCTCAAAAGATATAAAGAACTACTATTCTTTATTGATTTAGAAACTCTCTCAAAACTAAATATCTCTCTCAAGTCTTATGGAACACCTCTCCATAGACCTCTTTATAAGGATTACAAACAAGAATGGATATTCTCCAATTCCTAACTACTCTTAGAAATAGCTTATTTCCTTTTCTTCTTGTTTGGTTGCTTCTTCCTCAAGCTTTGGAATTTCCAACAAACAAACCCTAGTTCCTCTGTTTTTTCTGCAAACCCTAGAAGATCATCAGATGGAGGAGGGATTTTGATGCGTTGTTTTGTAATCGGATTAGCTACGTAATAGGTTTCATCCGCAAATAAAGTCTTCACGTGGAGCAAAATCAATCCGATATCGGTGTAAGCCAAGACAGTATACTTTTTTTCCCGATGCCAAAGTCTGGCCCTTTTTTTTGGGACTTTCAATCTTGCGGTTATGAAAGAGGAGACGTAAGAGCCAAGAGATCGTGGAAGTCCCCAAATTTCGCATCCGTAATGAGCCACAACTTCTTCCGATGCATCTCTGCACATGAGAGACCATGAAGGATGTGAGTTTTGATGATGTGACAGAAAAAGCTCTTGGAGAAACGGAGATTCGAGGATCGATTTCCATTGCTTGCAGACCAATTTTGAAGTGGTGATGGTTTTTAGTGGTAGTCTCGCTAGTATAATCGCCCATAGATCCTCTGTGAAGAAATCCATCATCTTCTTCACTCTTTCAGTTTGCTTTTGGGATTAGGGTTTTACTCTGCTCCGATGGCTACATCTATAATTCTATATAAATCTAATTATATATATCCAGCACGACGTAGGATTTTTATAACTCACCACATCATGAAGTTTGTGATTTTTAAATATTATTTTACTTATATTTAAGAATAATCATATTTTGTTTAGTATTTTTTGTAATTTGTTTCAAAAATTTTAAAATAAATTTCGCATATGGGCTTTATCTAGTATATATATATATATATTATTATCGTCAACAATCATCAAGCAGTCAATCTCATTGACGAATAAAAGCTGGTCAGGTGGAGCACATAGATGATACTTTCTTATCAACCTCAGATGAGTTTTGCATATAAGTTACCAGTTTGATTAATATGAATCATCACTACAATAAACAGTAGCAACATTATCAAAATAAATAAACAGTAGCAAACCCTACATTGGGTTAATGGAATCTGAGATGGGGAAGGAGGGTATGTCTCGAGGACATTGTAACTATAGCAATCAAACTTCCAAACAAAGAAAAACACCGTAACCATTGTCTCCCTCTTTAATTTCTCGCTAGCTTATTTAAACCAACCAAAAACACTTAAAACCGTCCAACAACTTCTTCATCATGCAAAACAAACGAAAGGAGTCTTGCAAATATTATATTTAATAGTCTTCATTAAACTATCCTCTAGACTTCCATCGGTTAGAGAGACTATGTTCATATACATGAGAAATCCTTGAGAAATTGTGCAAGTTCTTTCGAATTTGGTAGTTTCATCCATGTCAGGGAAAGGTGTAGCACGGCATCGATCAGAACCAGTGCCAGAATCGATGGATAAAACAACTTCTTCATTGTCATTGTTCCGGGCGAGCCAGTGAAGTTTTCCGTTTAAGCTGATCAGGAAGACTTAAGGTGATGTTTTACTCTGATTACTTAAGGGCGGTACCACTACGGAGCTCACCGGAATCCTCTCAAACATCACACTTTTATGTCTGCGTTTTATCTTTGTTTCCTTTTGTTTCATCCCTCTCACTGCAAATGTTGTCGCAGATGCTTTGGCTAAAAATGCTTTGGCATTAGTTGTTAAAGTTCCTCTGTTTCTTAAGGCTAACTTGGTTTCAGGCTTAATATAATTATGGTTTGCGCAACAAACAAAACAAAAAAACTAAAATCAAGCATTTTAGAGCAACGGAAGACGTGAATTCTCAATATATATTTCAGTTTTATATACATCCGAAAACCAAAAATTCTTACTAACAAAAAAAAAAAGAATCCACTAAACCAAAAGAATTAAAAGAATCAAAGAATTCATAAGTCTTGATTGTATTGAAGATAGTGTCTCTGTGACTTGTGAAGATCATAAGGAGCCCATAGATAATCAATCGGACAAGGCTTACCATCGTCAAGCCTCACCCATGGCTTCCCTTTCCCACTCCAATGTATCAAACTGACCGGACCAGGATGCAACGATCTGCAACTACTCACAACGTTGTCTCCACCGAGACCGTGCTGGTTCCATTGGTGATCAATAGCTTCAATCTCGCCCGAAAACACCAGAAGAAAAGGCGGCAACGAGCCCAACTCGTAAATCCGTTCTTCTTTCTGAATCTTCATCCAGTTCTCGATCTTTCTCGTGTAGTCTCCTCCTCTCCATCTATCTAAATCGATCACCATCACTCCCGTGTTGAAATAGCAAGGCGTTTTGGAATCGAAGACACTCGAGAGTTTTCGATCCGACCAGAAACGATCTGAGAAGTATTTTGTGAAATTGGCGTGGCAATACTCCGGCGCTCCGATTGCTTTTGACCCGGATAAAGAAATCTTCCATAGTTTCTGGATATCGTCGACTACAATCACATCTGAGTCGAGATAGATCACTCGATGAACACACGAGGAGAGAATCTCGGACAAGTAGCTTCTTGCGTAATTCAAGGGACTATCGAGAGCTTGTCTTATAGAGGAAGAGATGAGATTCTTCACGATGGTTTCATCAAAGGTGTAGACTTTGAAACTCAGAGAAGGGAAAACAGAGGAGAGAGTCTTTGCGAGCGAACCGTGGCTCGAACCCGAAGCAATGAAGTGGAAGAAGATGTTTTGAGGGCAAGAGGTGTGTTTGAGAATGGAGTGGACTGCAGAAACCGTGCCGCGCAAGTAAGCTGGGTCAAGGGTCATAGCTATATGAACAGCTGAAGGATCGCAAGCTAACAAGAGTCTGTTTTTGGCTAAAACAGAGCATTTGGGTCCGTTTTGGTACGCTGGAGCCTCCGTGAAATCTGAAGATGCATCGTCGAATGATGATATTTCGTCTGGGATTAATCGAATCGATGCGACGGTGAAGAAGGCTGTGGAGATTGCTAAGAAGATTATTAGTCTAGAGACTAATCTAGAATCAGACATCATCAGAGAGAGCTGATCGGTTTGAAGACTGGCTAAGATCTTAAAGCTGGGTTTTTTTTAAGGTTTTGATATTGAGTTTCTGGAATTTATGGAGAGAGAGAGAGAGAGAGAGAGAGAGAGAGAGAGAGAAGGGTCGAGGAAGAAGACGAAGACGAGAAATGAAACGCGGTTTTGTAAAGAAGAGAAAACACGGTCAAATTAGGGTCGTTCGAAACTCTTTTCTTATTGTCACTGTCAATGTCCTTTTTGTAGATATTTTTTTTCTTTTCTTTCTAGAACATTTAATTTGAAACATGGCAAGAATACAAAATAATAATTTCGAGTTTGTAATGAAAACATTCAATTTGAAACACGCAAGAAAAGAAGTATCGTGAATATTATTCAGTGTATATTGTCGTAAACATTAAGTTAAGATACATTAATTATGACCAAGAAAACATTATAACAGATACGTAAATTTACGGGATTCGTTACCAATTTACGTATTCACGCCATCTAGTTAAAAAATATCGACATATTTCTTGGCAAGATCTAGCCGTTCAGTATTTTTATATCTCTTAATGTTGTTGGGCATTTCTAGTCTTCCATATCGAAATATTTTAGGAATACTCGAGTGTTGATCAAATTTTTAAAGCTTAAGTAGTTCCTCAACGATTAACTACTTTTGGTTTACAGCAATAAATGTTGAGAGGGAGGATTAACGAACCCGTCTTAGGGGGGGTTATTGGTAGATGAATTTGTAAGAATTCTTAAAATTTTCAGAAATCTTTGTTATTGATTTGTGAATTCTAACAATCTTATTAAAATCTGTTGTTATTGGTTTGGTGATTTATAAAGTCCATACAAAATCAATTGTTATTCAAAAAGTTTGTGTTTTAATGATTTCATGAATCCATTAAAATCCTTGTTATTGGGACATGGATTTTAAACATTTTAACTCATAGAACAAGATTTCCAAAATACTACATATAACCCTTAGATTTTCAAAATTCATTATAACAAAATATTTTGATTGATTTTATGAATATACAATCTCTCTCCAAATCTAACATAAACTCTTCATAAATTTAACAAATCTCTTAACTTTCAAAATTTATCAACTCTATAGAAATTCATCTCCCAATAACCCCCCCTTAGTCAATGTTGACATAAATTCTTATTAATATCAAAGATTAACGAATAATTAATTCAATGAATACGGATGTAAATGTAGACATTACACGCATAAGCATAAATGTCACATATAAACGGAAAGCATGTTAGGTTGTAGGAATCCAGCATTTTCGAATATGGGTTGATAATGGTCCAATGAACACATGGGTCCATGTGCTTTTCTACTTGTTTCGATATATAAAACGTTTGTAATAATATATAATTATTGACTGACGCCCAAAAGACAATAATGTATTTTAAATGGGTCAGCTCACATTCATTGGATACAATGCTCTTTGAATTAATCACATTTTAAAAAGAAAAATGCTTGTATTTTACTATAAGCATGTGCGTATACCTCGTTTAGATGGATTTCATTTGCAGGGTTTCACCCTTCTCTATGACTAGAATTTGTTGTTTCCTTAAGTAGATTTTTTGAAATTATTAATCTTTTCTGAGACGAACTTAATTGTAGCATCATGCCAAACAAAATATTAATTGCAAATTTCTATGGTTATACAGTATACACATCTTATGTTATATTATAGTTGGAATTAGCACATTAAGTTTTTTTTTTGGAGCTAAGATTAACACATAAATATGTGTTTGGTAAGTGAAGGTGATGATCACATCCGTATTATCTCGAACATATCGTGTCTCAACGTGTAGTTGATTCACATTAGATAGTGTCGAACGTCAGTCGCAAGCCTTGTTTGTCGAATAAGCAGGGCCGTGCCTATGAGGTAAGAAATAGGACATTTGCACCGGGCCCCCAATCAATGTAAAAAATCTAGGGTCCCTAGTTCTCAAATATATAACGTATCATAGGGGTTTTAGCGTGTGAGCTGTAGTGTTGATAACCCAAGTTCAAAGATCGAGTAAATTTTGGTGACTTTCTATAATCTATTTTAACTTTTTTGAACTTATCAAAGAAAAAAAGATTGAAAACCTCAGTTAGTTTAGATCTTTTTTTCATTCAGTTTTAAGTATTTTAAATCTTCTTCTCCTCTTTCTTTTTTCCTCTGTAATTTTTATTTTATTTTTCTATACATTTTATTCCTTTCAAAATGACAAATTTGCTATAATGCCGCCTTCAAATTAATCAACACAATCTTAGTTAATTCGCCCTAAGCCCCTATACTTAAAAAAGGCCCCATTTTAAAATCCGCACTAAGCCCCTATGAACCTAAGCACGGCACTGCGAATAAGAATCCTTTAAGATGATAGCTCAAACAAAAGGTTGCTAAAACTAAAAATCTACACATTTAGAGAGAACATTACACAGATCGATTGATATCCCTCTCACTTCATTAGTTTGAACTTTGAAGACTCGATATGTAAAAGACCGATAAATTATTCGGAATTTCAATCAGAAAATAGAGTTGTTGCTCCAACATCTTGATACGCACAAATTTGCACTATTATTTAGTAAAGCAGCCATTACCTTCTCACTTGATTTTACTATTGGTTTTATGTTAATCATGCAACTGCTTTCTTATAAAATTGATTTTAAAAATAAAGTTCACATGATTTTTGTGCAGTTGTTCATTAAAATTAAATTGACAAATCAGAAGGCAAAAAACATAGTGTAATGTTTAAACTTTGAATACAGCTGTATGTGCGGCTGCGGGCTGGCAATATCATCATTCTTTGTCATGAGTATACATCTCACTTTGGAATTATGTTTACCTAATTACAAAACTTCCTAATTACCAATTCTAGCGACTTCTTATTTAAAAGAAACTAAATAAAAAGAAAGTTTTGGTACGTCTGTTACGAGTTGCTTTCAATGGTGTCAAAGCTGGTGGATTTTTTTATTTATTATAAATTATCTGTATAAAAAAAACCATCTGATTTGTATGCATTGTGATTTCGAATATACATACTCATTGACTCATATTTAGCACGTATAGTATCATTTCTTCATTACTATAATAGTATAATGTAAAAGAAATTTAGCTCAACTTTCCGAAGGCGGAAAGAAAAGAAGATACTTCAAATTATTAATTTATTGGAAGGGAAATTAAAATTAATTTTCATACTAATTAATTTGGTTAACCATGAAATTTTTCAATAACATCAAACGGACAATGGATTATCAAGTTATTATACAGTAGAAACTCTATAAATTAATACTCGATAAACTAATGAATTCGATAATATAATAAATTTATCCAGTTCCAAGTTGGACCGGTGTAAAATATGACACAAATCAATAAGATAATATGATAATAACTTTTTTAAGAAACCTATGTAAATATATAGTCTCATTAATATTATAAATTAATAATTTACATAAACAAATCTTATAAAGAGGTATAACTTATGATGATATACTAAAATATAAGTGTAATATTTTTTTTTAATTTAAATTTAAAATATTTTAGAACTTATCTCTAATTTTATAATAAAACTTTAGAAAATATTATAATTCTTTTTGAAAATAGATTATTTTTAATTATTTCTTAATGAAAAAATATTGTAGTCAAAAACGATAAATTAATAACTTTGTAAATTAATAAAATATCATAGTCTGAACATTATTAATTTATAGAATTTCTTAGTTGGTGCGTGTAACTAAAAAGAGAGATTTTTAGAAAGGAAGTTGTTTTATACAATTTCCTTGGGGTTTAACTTAGAAGATGCTTTAAATAAACTCATCTAGTACCACCAAGTCGAAAACGGTTTAAGTAAACCGAAATATATTAAATCCTAAATTCGACACTTGGGCTTATAATTTTTCATAATCACACACCAAAACGCCGTTGCAACTTGCAAGCTCCTCCCCTCTGCGACGCCATTTTAGGGTTTTACGAGTGAGACTAGAAATTTCAAATTCGTGGCGGACGAAGACTACCAAGATGTCGACGATTTGGGGTACTTTCTCTCTTTCTACACCTCAGATGATTCTATCTTTCTGTTTCTTCTCTTGTTGACGAATTTTGGTGACTACCTTAGAGCGTTCTGTTTGACTTCTAAATTGAAGTATTAAGTAAGTTATAAATGAATTGAAAAAATTTCTCTCTAGTCTGCTCCGGAAAAGCTATTGATTCCATTCGATTTCGAAGAGAAGAGTAAATAAACCTTAATTTTCCGATTTTCTAGAGAAAGAGCCAATTTGATTGTCTATAAATGATGCTAATTATAATTTAATGACACATTGACTCTGCTAGTTACTGAAACTCTTGCATCTCTAGGAACTGCAAATCACAAGAAGTTGAAATGGATTTTATGTTATGTTCAAATGCGCTCTCTTTATGTATCTTATGGTTCAAAAATGTTGAAGTAGCTGAATAGCGATTGTCCTGTAGGTACGAGGAGGAGCCAGCAGAGCCAGAGATTGAAGTAAGCTATTACTATTCCCTTCTTTATTTGGAAACAGACTTTGATAATTGCTGCTTATCCATCACTTGCAGTTTCTGAGGAGTTTGTTTTGATTAGGAAGGAGTAGAGGATGATGTTGAGATGAAGGAAACTGATGATATCACTGGTGAACCTATTGAAACTGAAGATAAGGTAGAGCAGGAAGATGTACAGCGTCCACGCAAAACATCAAAGTTCATGAACAAATATGAACGCGCTCGGATTCTCGGCACTCGTGCTCTCCAGATCAGGTCTGATACCTTCCTTTCCGGGTCATTTCCGGAGCATTTCAAATATGAACAAGCTTTGTTCTGCTTTGTTTGATCCATTTCTTTACTCTATTGGGGTTGATACAGCATGAATGCTCCTATATATATGATCGATAGCAGTTTTCTTACGTTATATTGTGTAGCCTTTGAATCGAGCAAAGTGAAAACATAGATTTGCTCTAGTGTTGAATTTCTTTTTTGTAGCCTGCTTTAAACAGAAGAGTGTTTGGATATATATATTTTGGTAACAAATACTAATATGATGGCGTTATTTAACATGATCAATTTTAATACAAAGATGACCCTTTCGTTCCAAAAAAAAAGAGCTTAAAGAGTTTTTAGTTGTCTCCATCCAAAGCCTATTAACAAGAAGTTCTCTGGAGACTGACCAATGAGAAGTAAACACCTGTGTGACCTTTTGCCAACAAGGACGAGTGGGTCCCATGTTCGACGAGTTTCCCTTTGTCTAGAACAGCGATCGCGTCGCAGTTCTGGATTGTGCTCAGCCTATGTGCGATCACAACGCTCGTCCTCCCGACCATCACTCGCTCGAGCGCGTCTTGCACCACACGCTCCGATTGGCTGTCTAAAGCGCTCGTTGCTTCGTCGAGGAGCAACACCGATGGGTTCTTCAGAACAGCTCGAGCGATCGCGATCCTCTGTTTTTGCCCACCGGATAACTGTACTCCTCTGTCTCCGCAGTTAGTGTCGTAACCGTCCGATAACGACGTGATGAAATCGTGAGCGTTCGCTGCCCTCGCCGCCTCGATGATCTCTGACTCGTCGATTTTATCCGACGCTCTTCCGTATACGATGTTCTCTCTGATCGTCCCCGCGAACAACGTTGGCTCTTGGCTAACCAAAGCTATGTGCTGACGAAGCGATCTTAAATTATACGATCTTAAATCACGACCGTCGATTTTCACAATACCTTTTACCGGGTCGTAAAACCGTTCGATCAACCCGATTACCGTCGATTTACCCGACCCGCTTGGACCAACAATCGCCGTCGACTTTCCGGCTTCAATCTCAATCGAGAAATCTCTGAATATCATCACATCCGGTCTAGTCGGATACGAGAAGTCCACATTGAGAAACTCGACCCGACCCGTGACTCTTTCCGCCTCATACCCTTCCGGATCCTCCGGATCAATCGACGTGTACCGATCCAACACAGCGAAAACAGACCCGACCGCGTCCGAGCCTTTGGCTAAATCCGTGGTCATGCTTCCAGCGTCAGCAATGACTCGACCGGTACTAACCAAGATCATAAACGTCTCGAACAAAGCCTTAGCCGTTATGTAACCACCAGCGATCAATCTACCACCGTACCAGAAATCCAAGGCCCAAGTGCACGTCGTGAGGCTCTGCGACATGGCTAGCCCGATCCCCGCGAACCACGACTGACGTATGCTCTCTCTCCGCGGTGTTTCTTGCGCCTTTTCGAGCATTTTCATGATACGTTCTTGCGACGAAAAGGCCGTGATGGTTCGGACGTTGGAAACAGCCTCAGCAGCTAGTTTGCTACTCTCGTCTTGCGCCTTGATTGCTTTCTTGGACATGCTCTTGAGTAGAACACGGCGTGTGTAGAAGCAAACGATAATCACTGGCTGCACCGCGATCATCACAAGTGCTAGTCTCCACGCGATCACTAAACCCATCGTGCATGCTATGGTTACAGCCGATATGGTCTGTACCAATAACGCCATCCGATCACCTACCAACGATCTCACCTATCATAACACAAACATATCAAGAAACGCAAGAAACACTACAACAAGATCAAGAAACTCAAGAAACATTGTTCATTAAAAGTTGATATATATATCTAAGATTGATGCACTTACCACATTAGCATCTTTTGAGAGTCTAGAGCAAATAGCACCGCTCGAGTTCTCGTCTCGATCGAACCAACCGACTTCGAACGTTAGCACCTTAGAGAGCATACGTTCTCGGATACGCTTAGTCAAGTATTCACCCATGTATGCAAAATTGTAGTGTTGGCTGATATTGATTAGGAAAGAAAGCACGGCTAGACCGACGAAAGACAACGCGTAGATCATTGTTTTCTCCTTAATCTCTTCGTGGCTCGTCAGAAAATAAACCGATACCATCGACCCCAAAGAATACGCGTACGCTGGCTGTATGGCGCCGAACAGTGTCGCGCTTATGCAACCGTACAAGGCTTGTTTCCATTCCGGTAAATTCATTGCCAAGAGTCTCTTAAACGATGGTAAAGGAGGCTTATCATCTTGAGAAAGATTCTTCACGATGCTTGAAACTGTAAACGAGTTAGCAGAGCTTGATCTGCTTAGAGTCGAGATTCTTGAACAACTTCTCAAATCTTTGCTAGGATCCAAGATTGGACCCATCTGTATGTTGGAGCTGATGTTCACATCTGAGTCTTGTTTTTCGATCTGTTGTAAGCGGACTAGTGAAGTGTATTGACCATCTAAGTTTTCCATTAGCTCATCGTGTGATCCGGTTTCCACGACATGGCCGTTCTGAACCACGGAGATAACATCAGCGTTACGTATGGTAGAGAGACGGTGAGCGATTAGAATAGTTGTTCGACCGATGGAGGCGTTTTCTAATGCTTCTTGGACTACTCTTTCGGATTCTGAGTCCAATGCGCTTGTTGCCTCGTCTAAAAGAAGAATCACCGGCGATTTGATTATCGCACGTGCGATTGCGATCCTTTGCTTTTGGCCTCCTGACATTTGCACTCCTCTCTCCCCAACCTATTTGTTTACACGAGACTAAATCATAAGACTAGAAAAAAACAAAAAAAATACAATAAGTATGTTATTAAAATTTGTATCTAACCTGAGTTTCGTAGCCATTAGGTAACTGAGAAATGAAATTATGAGCATTAGAGGCTTTGGCAGCTTCAACAACATCATCCATAGATGCATCTTCTTTACCAAACAATATGTTCTCTTTTATTGATGTGGCGAATAGTGCAGGCTCTTGGCTAACTAAACCCATTTGAGACCTCAACCACTTCACTTGAAGCTTATCGATGGATACACCATCTATGAGAATCTCTCCTGAAAATGGATCATAAAACCTCTGCAAAAGCGATATCACAGTTGATTTTCCTGACCCGCTTCCTCCCACTAAAGCCACGGTTTTCCCTGACGGAACTCTTAGACAAAAATCGTTGAATATCGATGTTTCGGGTCTTGATGGATAGATAAACTTTACGTTCTTAAACTCTACTTCTCCTCTAGTTTTCTCTAGTTTGTGCCCATCGGGATTGTTCGAGTCAATCTTGGGAACTCTGTTTATCACTTCCATGATTCGTTCTCCAACTGAAGACGCCTCAAAGAAGTACTTGAGATTGGACAAACCAGCACCAAGTGATCTGATATCATCAATGTGAATAATTAAACATTTACAGTAGAACCTCTATAAAGTAATACTCGATAAAGTAATAATCTCTATAAGATAATAAATTTCTCCGGTCCCAACTCGGGCCAGTGTAAAAATAAGCAATATGCGATAAGATGATAAGATAATAATATTTTTGAAACTCCTATGTAAAAGTATAAACCCAATAATAAGTTAAAGTAATAATTATATAAAACTATACATATATGCTAAAGAAAGTTTATTA
Source organism: Erythrophleum ivorense (assembly GCA_026724425.1). NCBI lineage: Eukaryota > Viridiplantae > Streptophyta > Magnoliopsida > Fabales > Fabaceae > Erythrophleum > Erythrophleum ivorense. The sequence goes on from JAIUCV010000876.1 coordinate 165,477, forward strand.
AATTATAAATTTAAGTTGTGAAATATTTTATAAACACAATAATTATTCGTGCATCAAACTTTATATAAATATATTCAAATAAGCTAATAATAAATGTTTTATTACGATATCTAAAAATCTTAATCATAATTTCAAGTTTATGCATGTCATATTAACAAAAAAGTTTTTTTTTTCTAAATTCTTAATACATTATCATATTCTTAATACATTATTATATGGAGAATAATTTTCGAATATTATAAATAAGAAAATATGTATCTATAAGTTAACAAATTATAATTTCGATAAAGTAATACCTCTATAAGATAATAAAATTTTCAAAGTCCTAACATTATTACTTTATAGAGGTTTTACTGTATATCCTTTTGCACAAGTTGCATAATTAATACTGAATTGCCGTTATATCCAAAAGTGCATATGAAAAAGAAAAAAAAAATAATCCTGTAGACATGTTCTAAATTTAATTTTTTTTGTTTCGTTTTTATTTTAATAATGTAATTTTGAGTATTAAATATCTAATTTACCCTCATATTTAATGAAAAATATTAAAAGTCACTTTTTTAAGGATATAAAATAAGACTTAGACTATTTAGTATGTTTCAAAAACCGAAATGAATGACATAATCATTGTTTACTTTGCAACTATAATTTGTAACGTATATACACTTATAGTTGGTTACGTAATAAAACCAAAATATAAATTAAAATATTTCTGTAATAATTTTGTGTTTGTATACTAATATTTATATTTGTTAGAACCGTTTTGCATATATCACTGTATCATCATGCAATAAAATCCGTGAAAATTAGTATTTCTTTATTCTCGCGCAATGCTAAGGTGTACGTTTCTAGTTATAGTTACTTACACGCCACCGATTGCAATAGAGGCGGCAACTGCAAAGACGGTACCACCTTGAGCACCATGGTACATGACCATCCGGCTTCCATACCAAGACATGAACCCCCACATGGCGAAAGTGATTCCATTGCTTCCAATGGTGATTCCTTTAGCTAGACCTTGTCTAATCCCTAGCTTCACCGACCCTTGTAGCGCGGTTGAGAACTTTGATATCGTCTTCTTCTCACCCGAAAACGCATAGACGGTTCTCACCGAAGAAATCGCCTGCTCAGCTACAAAACCAGCTTCATTGTACTCTTCACGTATCTTCGTCGAAATGCTCATGAGGGCTCGTCCGTACATAAGGCCGGGAATCACTAGTAGGACAATGAATGGTAAGCCAACTATGGCGAGTCTCCATAGCAAAATAAATCCGACTATGTAGCTTCCAACGAATGTTGATGCGCTCATCAAAAAATTTGGTAACTGCACCAAATCGAAATCATCAAAAGACCGGGTTATTTAGTAAAACAAGAAAAATGATTAGAGTGAAAAGATAGAAAGGTGAGACCTTTTCACTGAGCACGTCTTGGATGACGAAGCTGTCACTAGAGACACTTGTGATGACATCAGAAGTGCTTGTAACATGAAGATCAAAGTACCCCACATCTTGTCTTAGCACTGCTCTTAGATACTTTTCTCTCATTCTTGCTGTTTGTCTCTCCCCTGTTCTTGTCCAACAATACCCTTCTGTTTTTTATTCCCCAAAAAATAAAATAATTAATTCAATCCACAAATTCAAATATAAACCCATTAATCTAATTGGGGTCAACTATACAGAAAGGGAAATGATACATTATTATTATAAAGGCTTACCAAGGAAGCAGACAACCCAAGATCCACAAGCCACATAAAGCAAAGCTAAAGAATTCTGTTGATTACAAAAAATAAAAGAAATGAATGAACATTAGTCCTCTTTCCGTAGTCAGACACATACAATAAACTTAGAGGTGCATGTGTCATAGATTGAAGTCTAAACGTTAACCGTTAAAAAAAGACTTGGATGAGTCAATCAGTTTATTATATGTTTGAAATAGTGTATATCTCCCTCTAAATAATAGCAATTTGTAGTTCTGTTGATTTTTTTCACCAAATGTCAAACGGATTATGGACAATCAAACATAAAAAAAAACCCACAAAAAAGCTTGTTATCAGAAGATCTAAACAGAAGAGAGAGAGAGATATAGAAAGAGAGAACTGAGAGGACCTTGGAGATGCTTTGCATGAAGATTTCAGTGTTGAAAGAAGGACCACCAAGGTTGTTCATGAGCTTGCTGGTGATGAGAAGAACAAGAGGAGTTGTGAAGCCATCACCGACGGCTCCGATTAACCCTAATCCCATTAGCACCCAGTCTACACCGTCCGCGTGCATGAATATCGATCTTATGCTTCCAAAACTCTTCATCGTCTTCTTCCCAGTCTCTTTTGTCTCTTCGTTACCCATTTCTCGTTTGTTTCAAAGAGAGAGAGAGAGACCAAAACGACACCTTGACCTTAACGAAAGGGCAGCGGTTTGTTTCTTTATCTCTCTGTTTCTTCAAGAGTATCTCTATTCGTGCAGTAATATTAAAAGCGGAAACCTATTATTTCCTCTTTTGTGTTTTTTAAAGAGGACTTTTTTTTTGTTGTGTGATGTTTTAATTCTACGCTTCATTCACATTTCGTCGATCCAATGTGGTAGTCGTCGTATATTTATATAAACCGAGAGGGAGAAGCCAACTATTCAGCTGTTAGAGCATCCGCATCCTTGAGCTTTATTTGGAGCTCTAATGCATTTTTTAAGAATAATTATATTATTAATCTAATGCATTTTTTAAGAATAATTATATTATTAATTTAAGTGTAGAAGTTTTCTAAAAATTGTTATTTTTTACCTCCACATTGCAGAACCTATTGGGAGGTTTTTTAAATTATTAAAAACTTTTTTTAAAAACTTTTTTTATAAATTTATAAAAAATGAAAGAAAATTTAAATATTATTAATAAATAAGGTAGATTGCATAAAACACAAATAAAACATATATTACATACGAGGAAAAAAAATCGCATTTATTAAAAGACGAGAAAAACACACATGTTTAAAAACATATGAAAACATGATCAAGAACCAAATTTAGTCCAAATATGCTCAACCAAATCAGCTTTCAATTGGTGATGTTTTTGTTTATCACGAATATCAGCTCGATTGGCCATTATATTGTGGACATTCATAGGCACATCGCCAGAAGCCGAGTAATCTACTTTAAAACAACACAAGTAAACTTAAGTGGTTGAGCTCATTTAACTCAACTATATTTAGTGGTTGAGCTCATTTAACGTAAACCATATCTCACAAAAACCTAACATGAACAAGAACAAGACAATGAAACAATGCAAACGAACTACCACCCTAACAATGAATTACAACTATCCACTGAAACAATGAGAAAGAAACTACGACTGTAAACATTAACAATCAGAAAGGAACTACCACCCTAACAATCAGGAAAAATAAACCAAGTTATTTTAAGTAAAAGAAGATGTTCAGCTCATTTAACTCAACTACTCTTTGTTGGTGAGCTCATTTAACTCAACTAAAACTATGTTTCGGTTTTCAAAACATGAATAAGAACAACGCAATAAAACAATAAAACAAGCCAAATAAACCCTAACAAACAACTAGCACAATACAATGAGACAATCACAAGCAAACTACCACCTAAACCATTAAGAAAATGAACTAACTAAATCAATTAAAAAGGAACTAGCAGCCGCCTAACCTGTAGCTTGCCGAAATGATTTGATTTCTCAACATCTCCACCACCTTTCTGCAGAGTAACACTATCCCTCTTGCGTGGCATCTCGGCAATCTGAGGACAAGGAAAATTAACCCAAGTTACGTAAATAAGAAGAAGAAGAGCATTGAAAGCGTAAATAAGCCAAATAGTTTGACAACTAGAACAATTCAACACCACCAACTAACCAAAGTTTGACAAATACATCATCATTTTCTCTCTACTTAAAGTTTCTAGTAATAGCATTCTCATCTACAAAGCATGACTAGTTTACATCAGCTAGGTAAATAGATCAATTCGCAGCTATAAAAGGTTATATACATAAGAGCATCCTATATCATTATTACATTCAATTAATGATATAAAATGGAACCAAATTTCTCACGAGATTTACATCCGGGATGCACACAATAGTTATATCACAAATCAATATACCTAGCGTCCAATTCAATTTCAAAGACAAAAGATACACGATTTCAGCTACTAAATCACAAAACGGATACACAAAATAGTTTTCCAAGACACTCAACTAAAATCTATTGAATCAGCTATGAAATCAACTCATAATCGAATCATAGAGTTACAAACCTGACAAATAATTGCTTCAATCGAAGCTTCCTTCGATAAGAGGTGATTCGCAGAAGATCGAAAAATTAAATATAAAGCCTTTTACGAAGAAGACCAAACGCCGATACAAGGGAAAAAAGAAAATAATAAAGAGAAGAAGAATAACGAGATCGATTATGAAGGAGATTGGAGACAGAGGATAGGAATCGGTCGAGATCGTAGAAAAAGATTTTTCGCCGGTGAAGAAGACGGAGAAAATGAGAAAAACGATTTCGAAAAAATGAAAAAAAAGTAACAAAAGAGTGAAAAATTATGACGAAGCATTATGGAGACGACACATATTTACTACAGTGTAAATAGAGACGGCTCCAAAAATCCTTCTGCGAGAGACGTGTCACAAATTTTTTTTTGCCACCTAAATAAATTTGCAATTTTTTCTTTATTTTTTACCTTCAAAGACTCTCGCAAATCTTACGACGCGGATGCTCTTATATCAAGTCTTATATCGAGTTTAGAATATTCAATATTATATCATGTTTTGGTTAACTGTATATACTATAATATGTATTTTGTACTTTAAAAAAGTACTTTGTGTTAATACCTTTGTTCTGGCACTACCAATTAAACGAAATGCTTTCACGAAAATACTAGACTTGTTTGCTTTTCAAAGGTCGAACCATTATCATTTAATAGTTTGGGACCCAAAACACCAGGAAATATAAAACTTACGTCCCTTAAATTTGTAACAGCTCGCATGCCCGATCACTAGAATTCTAATCCCCTATTCGAAAAGATACTTTATGCATGAACAGATATCATCAATGTCATCAGACATTTTCTTTTTCGTTTTTATGAGTACTATTTGATGCTTTATAATTTCAATAATTGATGATATCCTTTTATTTTTAACATGTTTTATAATTTATTTATTTTTTATAACTCAGGATAAATCTAAATATACGTAAGGGTCAGACTAATCTCTTCTTTCCAAATAGACAATTTCTGGGAAATTCAATTGATCGAAAATATGAGATCATATCCATATGACCAAATAAGATAAATATAGTAATTTTACACTTAATAGGAAAATTTGTATAAATTTTCTTGTTTAAGATTATGTTTTATTCATGCATATGTTAAAAATAACTTTCGAACCATCATACCTTTTTTATGTGTCCTATGTGATGACTCTATATTTAAACTAATGATTTTATATATTTATATCATAAAACTAAGTTTTATGTAAATTATATATATATGTATGTGTGTGTGTGATTATATTTATGTTTCATTTTTATCATCATTTTTTAAAAAAATATTAGTTTCTTAAGAAGTTCTAGAGCTAAAAAACAACAAAAACCCTTCCTCAAAAAGAGAAAAAAGACAGCAAAAAACATTTAAGATATTTTATACTCCTAATAGTATCGAATTTTTTTTTAATGTCCAAAACTGTAAAAATGGCTTGAAATGAAGGCGGTATATACTAATTAATGATATCTAGTAAGCACATGCATGGAATTAAATTCGTCTTCTTGCGACATTAAAACCAGCGAACAATTCCCTATGCGAGTCATGTGCTTGCCTAGCAGCCTTGCATGCAGCCTTTTCATACAACACAAAACAAACGCTCTGAATATCTATTTATTACTACTACGATTATGACATCATTTATTTACCGTATATAGTACCCTTTATGATAAAGAATTTATCATATACAATAAGTACTTACAATGCCTTGTTCCATATTTCGAGGTACGGTTATAATTGGATAATAGTAGTATGTAATACAGTGTCGTTATATAACATGACTGGGTTACTGCGTTTGTGTGGTTGGTATACAACAACAACAACAACAACAACAACAAACAAACGTACATTAGTTTTTTTGCTACTTCCAGCATAACTAGACTATGATGAAGAAAAGGAAAATTTAGTTAGCACTATAGATGATCAATTTGTAAAGCATATAAAAGCGTCCTTTCAAACAATTCAATACTCTTATATGTTGGTTCTTCCATCGTCTACGTTATATTTCTTGAATGACGCCGATCTATTACGTTATAAAATCCATCCACAAATTCATTAAACTGTTCAAGGACCAACGTCCTTGTAGAATTGTACACCTGAAGATATAACTGTTATTGCAGAAATTGATGTCAAATTTAAATTATGGTTACATACCAAAAGAAATTGAGTTCGGGCATTGTTTTTATTAAATTTCGTGAGATGCTATTCGAATATTGGACTGCGCCTCCGAATAATTATTTTTTTATTCTACGGCCTCCAAACTGTGTCCTTATTATAGTGCTTTTTTGACACCTTCTATGATAGTGTTAACATCAAATAATCGATATGCGTTTTTTCCGAATTAACACGTATATATGTCGAGTATCATTTAATACATTAAACAGTCATTATGCTGGCAAATGATACCGTCCCCATGGGTGATCTCCAGGGGTTGTACAATTGCATGTACGTATGTGGTGACGTTTTTTTTCTTGCTTAAATTATGTAAACGTTGACTTCTCTGTTTGGTTTTATATTGGAATTCATACAGCATTTATATTCGTTACTGTACTAATTTCCAACGATTATAGTGGAGTCACATTTTTGTAACATTATACTCACCGTTTCTTTAAAATGAATTATTTAGCTATTTTATTGTTTTTCATAGATAAATTTTATAGGTTTTCAATGAACTTTTTCTTGATTAAAGTAATTACTATTGGTTTAAAGTTATTTAGTTTAAAATTTTTATTGAACTTTTACATTTTTTTTAATATATATGAAAAAACTAGAAAATTCATCTTAAAAATACGGATAAAATATTAAAGAACAGAAGCTACTGGTTATATAATCATAAGATCGGTGTAACTACGATTTATTTTTCCTACACATAACTAGCTAGATCCTTAAATAGCTTTTAGTTGGGTATAGGGTTTACAGTTTTTTCACTAGTTTTTTTTCTTTCTTAAAAGATATGTATTTTTTCTTAAACTTTTTAACACCACCTTTCTTTTTGGGTATGTTTTGCACAGTTTTTTTCTATGTTACTTATAAGATATTTTTAGTTTTAATATCACTTTTAAATTCGTATGTATCATTTCGTTTCTAACTAAGTAAAAAAATTGATAAAATATATTGGATCAGTTATGGATGAATCTTTGTTGAATAGTTTCTTGTAATTGTCTCCAGATGTTGAAAAAAAATAATTAAACAAAAAAAATGATAGAATATAGAAGGAAAATAAATGTAACGATATCATATATATACCGGTGCTAACAGAATAAAATCATACAAGTGAAAGGCTACATACAAAAGTGAAAGTGAAAGAGAGCGTATAAGTTAACAGAAAATGTGGTTTCATATGTGATTTCATGATGATAGCAAGCTCTTTTCTACATATAATGTTAATTAAAACAAACTATGCTAGTTTAGGTACTTAAGATCGAATTGACTTGCTTGTTTTATTGTGCCGTTTAAAACTTAAATACTTACTTAAAGTGATATATAAAAAAATTAAAGTATTGAACTAAATAAAATTTATATTCTCCCACAACTCATCTAAAAGAGCAATAATAAATGAAGTGAAAGAAAACAAAAAAGTTTCATGAATTTCTCCAAAGTGTAATGATTTGTAAATTGCGTACACAATTTAGTGGCACACAAAGAATAAAAACGGTGGGGGACACATTGTTTTTTAAGTTCACATTCTTTATGTTTCACTTTTTTTTTTTTCTTCTTTTCAGTTCTACGCATTTTTAACCAACAAAAGAAAATGTCATTTCTTTTCCCGATTGCCAAATTAAAAAAAAAAAAGAAGCTAAATGCTCTCAACGACGATCCAACCGCGCCTAGCCATTAAAATGTTTAGATGCCGCCAAGAATTTCCTTTGGTATCAACCTATACAACTTATAGATAATATAGATATAAACACACATATTTCTAAAGTTTTAATGGTAAATTACTAAGGCTTTTGAACGATTAGGCTTATACTACATTTTAGAAAACTGCTTTTCCCTCTAAAGATTCCAAGTTGGCTTTTACCAAAAAAAAAGATTCCAAGTTGGCCACCCAAGAAGATAGTAAAAGCAACTCAGAAGTGAACCGACCTACAAAGAAAGATAAATTGATAGTGACATATTTATAATTAGTGCTTCATGTCTTCTGCCATGTTTATAACCCATGCTTTTCACTGCCAAGTGTGACTTCTACTATAAATTTTAAAGAGTTCGAGTTTTATTATTAATTAATAATCAGACAAATACTTGAACACATTTTTGTGTGGATTAAGCTAAACTGAAGCACAGTAATCGTTATGCGTTACATGCATCTGTTATAGCATTGGGTACAAATATAAGAAACATACATGAAGAATTTGATGGAATATGCATTTTTGCTAATTTTTCAGCAACTTCATTTCCTTGGCACCAAAAATTCTCACATCTTCATGCTTCCGAAGCTTAAGTCGAAATTCTCTAGTTTAACAATGAAAAAATCCACTTGCGTACAGTGTACCATACTACCATTCATGACCAAATCGACAATTTGCTTGCAGTCCCATTCAAATTCCACTCTTGTAAAACAGCTACTCTAAAGACTGTATTAATTGATATCTGTAAAGCTTCAAACTCCGTTAAGATAGTAAACCTGTATGCTTGTCCTGATCCTATAATAAAACCTATTTGATCGTTCCCAATAACCCAACTTGCTTTCGATTCATGATTTATGTTTAGAAAAGTTCCAATCATATTTACATTTAAATTTTAACCTATCCTTGAATAGGTCGAAACCATCGAAGCATAAACAGAAGCGTTACTCATTATGTCATTGACTTGCTTGATCGATACTATCCAACCAGTCTCTGGAGAGATCAAGTGCATATTTACTTGATTTGATTCCATTGATTGTACGTATTCCCATGGAAAAACCAATAAATTTCTACTTCTCCATATTCATTGTAGCCAATTGCAAACACATTTCATTTACTAATTAAATACTAATAAATTTACTAAATTAAATGCTAATTAGATCAACAAAAGCTAAATTACATCTAATCTAATATATATATGAATACGTAGAGACTTATATTTACATGTTTAAAAAAAATTTTACACCTTACAATTTGTTTCTTACATCACACGTACAGCATTTCAGTTACATATTTTTAATATTGTTTAAGAGAAAGAAGAGAAAAAGAAAGCAAGTGGAAGTTTGAGAGAGTGAGTGAGCTAGTGCTTAAAAATATGTCATGTCATATCATGTCTTGATTATACGAAAACCAAATTCCACTTTACTCGAACTACATACATTCATTCATTCATTCATTCACTAAAGAAGCTCGAGCAAAACATATCCCAACAAATCATAAGAGTTACGTACAGGTTTCCATATGTGGCAAAAGGGCTCATCAGCCATCAGTCATCAATCATCAATCATCAACCATTGCTTTTCAACTTGGCCTACTAGTAGTGTTATATATATCACCCCTTCACAACCACTAACCCTCACATCATCCTTCATCTCTCAACGTGTACATCTATAGACTATCACTACAATGCTTATGATTTCTTCTTAATTTTTTTTTTTTTTTTGAGTAAGGGATTAAAGATCACTCTACACGATTAATGGATCATTTCCATATACTTTTCAATTTAGCGTCTCCAAATCAAAACGATACAATCGTAAATATTACAGTAAGTACAATATATTCAATATATCAAAGAACTATACCAACTGTGTGTTATCTTAAACTAAGCCCCATTTAGTATTATCCAACCGTTCATGTAACAAGCTAACTAAGTATTAAATATACCACTTTACCAAAAAAAAAAAGAAGTATTAATATACCAACATCCTTATTACTTTTGTTGTTATATATATATGTACATTATCTTGGTTTGGTGAAGTATATAATGAAAATACTTATGTAATAACTTTGTCCAACAAAGTTTTATTGAGGAGAAGTTTAATTACTTCAAGGTGTATTCCATTATAGTTTAAAATAGTCAATTTCGCAATGAAATCTTAGCATACAAAAAAACAACATTCACATATGGTGGATTCGACGTGGCTCCTATGTGGATCCTATCAACATTTCGCTGTTCACAGATTCTCCAAGAACAGTGCATGCCTTGGCGAATGGTGACTATTCTGTTAAGACCGTTTCTTCGCGTATCTCTCTATATAGACATTTTGACAACGGAATATATTTAGTGGACACATACATTATAGTTTTGTGGGTTTTTTTTTTTGCATTCCATAATAATACTTATGGAACACATACCAACAATATACTTTATTAATAAAACTGTTAAGCTCTCTCCTTTTATATCCGCTTCCTCACTTTCTTCGGCAGTTTTCATAATGGTGGTGTGTAAGAGAGCTTGGTTCTCTCTCTGTGAAGTGGCAGCGGCGATGGCTGTATTCATAGATCTAAAGTTTTATCTTTTCGGTTTAATCCCGATTAGCAGGTCAACTGGTTTAAACTAGATTTCATAATTAGGGTTATAAGATTTTTTTTTATTGGACTAAACGTAAAATTTTTTAAGAAAAAAAAAATGTATCTTTTTCTTTTAAATTAATGAAAAACCTTTATCAAAAAAGTAGTATTAATGCCGGTAATCTATGTGGGGGTTGTCTTTTTAAAAAGACATCTAAATCTATACTATATAAAAGTTGAGGCTAAATGCTTCTAAGGGTGTCCACATCAGCTTTTAATTTCTTTTTAACCAATTAAATTATGCCAAATCAGTATCTCTAAAATTAAGAAATTTTCCAAATTTTAAACAATCCAATTAAATTATGCCAAATCGGTATCTCTAAAATTAAGAAATTTTCCAAATTTTAAACAATCAATAATATTTTTCTATATCATCATCTAAGATTAAGAAATTTTCCAAATTTTAGATTTGAAATATCGATAGATATAAGAAAAATATTTATTAGTTTTTAGTAACACCAAAAATCTACTTAGATTTATATTAGAAAAATTTCTTAATTTAAGATAATAGTTTTAATTATATAAATAATCACTGAAATTTTTTAACAAAAAGAAAACATTTATAAGGCATATAAATATTTTATATGTGGACACTCTAAATAACTTATGGATCGATATCAAATTAAAAAAATCTTATGTTAAAATTAATTTACAAATTTCAACATAAAATTAATATTTTACAAGAGGAATGGAGTCATGTAGAATTTGAATGGTGGAGAATAACCTAGACAAATAAGAAAGAAAAAAAGTTGAAGAAAAAAATAGACACAAAGAAAAAGAGTAAGAAGATAAAACCGAAGAAGAGCGAAAACGAATATATTGAATTGCGAATACAAAATAGAAAAAGAAGGCAAAGATGAATAACAAAAAAACAGATAAAAAAACTTGCGAAGAAAAATTTGAAGAGGAAATCGAATAAAAACGAAGGAGAAGAAACCAAACAAAAACAAAAAACTTGCAAAGACCAATATAAAGAGGAAAGCGGATAAGAACGAAGGAGACGAAACCAAACGAAAACAAAAAAAAAAGAATAAAAAAAGAAGCGTGGAGACGAAGAAAAGCTAACGCAAAGATGAGTGAAAATGAAGAAGAAACCATATAAGAGAAAAGACAAAGAAGAAATCAAAACAGAAGAGACTGAATAATAATGAATCAAAGAAAATTAAAAAACATATAAAAACAAGAACGATGAAGAAAATGAAAAACAATAATATATGTCGATTAGCTTCTCTTCATTTTGGTTTTATAACCCTAGAAAACCTACCAAAATATTAGCTTATCTTCTAGCTTAAATTTGTTTATGCGTACATTTTCATTTTTAAGTTTGGTTTGGTGTATCAGATAATGAAAATATGTTCTACAAAGGATTAAAGAGACTTATGCTAAAATATTTACAAAAGCAATAGAGTGAGGAAAAAATTAGAAAGGAGAATAACCAATACAAAGAAGAAGAAAACAAATCTAGCAAAACATTAGCATTTTCGATGGAAATAATTTATCATAGAAGAAACATAAGAATAAGAACCAAGAAGAACAAAAAGAAAATGAAGTAAATGAAGAAAAGGGAGGACGAAGATAGCAAAGAACAAAACCATAAAAGAAACCAAAAAGATAAGGCTAGAGAAGGAAACCAAATAAAAAAAATGAAACCGAAAAATAAGAAACTGACAGCTATGCGTAACTATATCTCTATGATTGCATAAATTAAATTATTTATATTATTATTAGACATTGCTTATTACATGTGTGAATATGTAATTGTACCATCTCTAGCTTAATTTTGTTTCCGTGAATCATTTTAATTTTTAAGTTTGGTTAGATGTATCAGATAATTAAATTTTTACTCTACATAATATTAAATTAAGGAGAACTATAATAAAACTATTTATAAAAGGTATCAAGTCCTGGAGAATAATCAAGAAAAATAAAGAGAGGAAGCTTAACAAAAGAAATATAGCAAACTCCTAGCAATTTCGACAGCATGAACTAATTATAGAAAAAACGGAAGAACAAGAACCAAGACGAGGACAAAAATAAGAAGAAACAATAAAAAAAAAATGAAGACAATGATATTAAAGAACGAGGACAATAGATAAACAGAAAAATAACAAAAATGAAGAATGAGACCGAATAAGAAATTGTAAAGACAAAGAACTGAAGAGGAAGGAAGACGAGGAAGAGTAAAGATGAAGAAAAAAAAATCGAATAAAAAGTGAATATTAAGAAAAAAAAAAACTAAAAAACATGAAACAAAAGAAGAGAAATAAGAACATTGATTCACTACAATCAATCATACTACGGACGAAAAAAGCTTATAATCAAATTATTAATACAGGACCCGCGCGTAGCGCGGGTGAAAAACCTAGTCTATACTATATAAAAGTTGAGGCTAAATGCCTATAAGAGTGTCCACATCAGCTTTTAAGTTTTTTTAAACCAATTAAATTATGCCAAATCAGCATCTATAAAATTAAGAAATTTTCCAAATTTTAAACAACCAATAATATTTAATTAATATTAGGAAAAACATGTATAAATTTTTAGTAACACCAAAAATCTACTTAAATTTATATTAGGAAAATTGCTTAGTTTAAGATAATAGTTTTAATTATATAAATAATCACTGAAATATTTTAACAAATAAGAAAGAACAAATTTATAAAGTATATATATATTTTATACGTGGACACTCTAAATAACTTATGGATCGATATCAAACTAAAAAAGCTTATGTTAAAATTAGTTTACAAATTTCAACATAAAATTAATATTTTACAAGAGAAATGGAGCCATGTAGAATTTTAATGGTGGAGAATAACCTAGACAAATAGGAAAAAAAAAAGTTGGAGAAAAAAACAGACACAAAGAAGAAGAGTAAGAAGATAATACCGTAGAAGAGCAAAAACGAGAAATTGAATTGCAAAGACAAAATAGAAACCAAAGAAGACAAAGATGAATAAGATGAATAAGAAAAAACCAGATAAAAATTTGCGAAGAAAATTTTGAAAATGAAATCGAATAAGAACGAAGGAGAAGAAACCAAACAAAAACAAAAAACTTGCAAAGACCAATCTAAAGAGGAAAGCGAATAAGAACGAAGGAGACGAAACCAAAAAAAAAAAAAAAAGAACAAAAAAGAAGCGCAAAGACGAAGAAAATCAAATGTAAAGATGAGTGAAAATGAAGAAGAAACCATATAAGAGAAAAGACAAAGAATAAATCAAAACAGAAGACATTGAATAAGAATGAATCAAAGAAAATTTAAAAACATAAAAACAAGAACGAAGAAGAAAATGAAAAACAATGATATATGTCGATTAGCTTCTCTTCATTTAGGTTTTATAACCCTAGAAAACCTACCAGAATATTAACTTATCTTCTAGCTTAAATTTGTTTATACGTACATTTTGATTTTTAAGTTTGGTTTGGTGTATCTGATAATGAAAATATATTCTACATAGGATTAAAGAGATTTATGCTAAAATATGTACAAAAGCAATAGAGTGAGGAAATAATTAGAAGGGAGAATAACCAATACAAAGAAGAAGAAAACAAACTCTAGCAAAACATTAGCATTTTCTATGGAAATAATTAATCATAGAAGAAACAGAAGAATAAGAACCAAGAAGAACAAAATAAAAAAAAAGTAAATGAAGAAAAGAGAGGACGAATATAGCAAAAAACAAAGCCATAAAAGAAACAAAAAAGATAAGGCTAAAGAAGAAAACCAAATAAAAAGATGAAACCGAAAAATAAGAAATTGAAAGCTATGCGTAACTATATCTATATGATCGCATAAATTAAATTAGTTATATTATTATTAGACATTGCTTATTACGTGTGTGAATATGTAATTGTACCATCTCTAGCTTAATTGTGTTTCCGTGAATCTTTTTCTCAGATAATTAAATTTTTACTCTACATATGATTAAATTAAAGAGAACTACAATAAAACTATTTATAAATTAAAAGGGATCAAGTCCTCGAGAATAATCAAGAAAAATAAAGAGAAGAAGCTAAACAAAAGAAATATAGCAAACTCTTAGCAACTTCGACCGCATGAAACAAGAACCAAGACAAGGACAAAAATAAGAAGAAACATTAAAAAAGCGAAGACAATGATATTAAAGAACGAGGACAAAAGATAAACAGAATAATAACAAAGATGAAGAAGGAGACCGAATAAGAAATTGTAAGGACAAATAACTGAAAAGAAAGGAAGACGAGGAAGAGTAAAGATGAAGAAAAAAATCGAATAAAGAGCGAAAATAAAGGAAAAAAAACTAAAAAACATGAAACAAAAAAAAGAGAAATAAGAACATTGATTCACTACAATCAATCATGCTACCGACGATAAAAACTTATGAATAAAAATATTTAATCAGATTATTAATACAGATCTGCGCGTAGCGCGGGTGAAAAACCTAGTAAATTTAGAGAAGATTGAGCATACGCAACACGTGTCAGCTAACACACCATTATTAAATATCCCAAAAATGGTTTGGGCTCAATTTATTTTGGGCTCAATATGGGCCGAAATTGCTGATTATTGCGTCTCTCGCATAGACACAAAGCGGTTTAAGAACTGAAGGAACTGAGATATTTTTCAGTAAAGCTAATCACACGAAGAAACCATGGCGGGAATGGATACACAGAAGCAGCTTCTCTCTCTGATCCGCGACTTCACCTCTGAAAGATCTCGAGGAGGTAAGATCTTCATACCTCCTATAGCTATTTCTTTCTTCTGGATAAGGTCTCTAGATTTCGCGAAGAAGACGACGGTGAAGAATCGAAAGGCTTCTAACTGAAATTTGAAAAAACAAATTGCACAGATGCTAGAGAAATCGATCTGCAATGAGATTGGATTTTTTTGTGAAATTTATTGTTTAGGCGTTTCAAGTATGCGATTCGATCTTCATAGTTTCTGTAATTAGAAAAATTATGGTTCTGATTGGTGGTGATTTTCTCGTCAAGAGCAAAGAGTGGTTGGGTTAAAGAAGCGGATCGAGACTCTACAGTGGGAAGTAGAAGCAGCGAATGCAGAAGTTGAACATGCGAAGCGTATCAAAGAAGTGGCAGAGGAGGAGCTCAACGGCTACGAAGTTGAATTGTCTTTGAACGATGCTACGATTCAGTCTCTGGAGGTTTCTATTTTTCCTTAATTGATGTGGTTTGTTGGATTCTTAGAGATTTTGGTGCCTGGTCATATCTAATTCCGTGTAAAGAATGAGTTGTGTTTCTTATCGGTGAGTGTTTTGATAAGGTTTTGCTTAGAAACTGTAATTTTTTTCAGTCAAGGATTGCTCTTCTTCAGGATGAAATTTCAACTGTTGGTCATGAAGTGGATGCTCTTAAGGTTTTGCCAACACACTGTTCATAGAAGTCTCAGTGCTTATGGTTGATTATTTCCTCTGCTTGATATTCTGGAATTTTCCGTGTATGACTTGCTTGATGTGGTGGTTGGTGAAACAAAGAACAAGGAAGGGTTACTCAGGTGATTTCATTTCTCTAACATCTTAATTAGTTTTAATTCTTGAGATAAACTTAGGCTGTGTTCGCTAATTCCTTGTTTTCTTTGTGACACAGAGATCAGTTTATAAGCCAAATGGTTGAGCTGAACAAGGAAATAAGGTTGTTTTCTATTATATGCCTTTTCAGTCTTATGCTGCTGCAACACATCTAAGTTGTTTTTATGGTAATAGGGAGTTCCAGAAAACAGTAGCTTCCAGTTTGGGAAATGATGATAGTCTTGGCAAAACAGCAGGCGAGTAGCCAATGATTGCATGCAGTTTTTACTCTTGTTGTCTAATTTCTCACTGTTCACTAAGAGACGATGGTTTGTACTAGCAGATGTCAAAGTTGTTGAGGATGGTTATGGAGCTGATTCAGAAGCTATCAAGGATTTGGTATCCGATTTGAATTCTCAGTTAGCAAAAGAGGAAGAAGGATACCTGGCAGAGAAGATCATACAAGAACAGGTAATAATGGACCAAGAAATTAGTCTTTGTGTCAGTCGTTTGCTTGGAAGTTACTCCGCTCCTCCAAATACTCTTTGCTAGCTTATCCATTCCCTGTTTTTGAGTTGTTTAATCATTCTTTGAAGAGGAAATCATTGGGATTGATTACTTGGTTTTACTATCTATAGCTGCAGGAGGAGCTTGATGAGTATGAGAAGAAAATGTCACTCATGAAGGCCATAACAGAGAAAACTAACTCACTGCAAGTTCTCGCTAGATATCCTTATTTTCGTTAGCTTCTGAAGCATGGTTTGTAAACTAGCTCATCACATTTATACCATTTAGCTTTGTTCTCTTTTGAGACAGCCTGCACTCTGCAGCAACCATTCTTTTGCTTGAATTTAACACGAAGGCGCTGGTTGTACTTTGATTTTCATTTGGCATTCTTTCAAAAGAAATTAGTTTCCTTGACTGAAAACAAGCAGGCTTCTGAGTTGGAACAGACATTGGCTTCACTCGGGGAGGAGCTGCAAAAGAGATGCCAGTGCCAACGTTGCCAGGCAGATAATTTGGAAGTCTTGAGCTTACTTCTTCAGGGAGATCAAGTATGTTGACCCTTACACACTATATTTTCTCATGTCTAAGCAACTTTAGCGAAATGCCATCTAAAATATTGGACCCAAAAGCTGAAATATTCGTATGTTATGGGCTTCTAAGGAATGTTGACATACCGTCTGATCCTCTGATGTATCCATGTTCAGATAAATTCCATTTTGTTACATTTTGTCTGCTTGCTTTCGTCTTGACATGAGATTATTCTTGTTTGCAGAATATGGTGGAGTCTTAGTTACGCAAGCAAATCTGACCTGTGGTTACACTTAAAGGGAAGATCGATTTACTCGTGTCCTAAGAATGTAAGACATTTATCTCACCTTTTGACTTTTTGAGGATCTAAGAAAGTTTGCTAGATGTGCATGATATTGATGGTACAGTCAATTTCTTGAGATCTGTGAAACCAAACTTCATGAGCTACGGTTTTCTTTACATTAGCAACTGTGAAAGCATGTCATTATATCACATTACTTGAGAACGCACATCTTAGCCACGTTCTTGAGATCAATATTATAGTTCCCAAACAAAATCTAGAACATACATACAAAGGGCTTACTCTGCTTCACTTCAGGGCCGGATTAGTATGCACTTAATTAACAATTCAACTGCCAAATGTGTCAAAACTAATAGCAGTCGAAACAACCAGTTACGTGGCTTGTTACCTACAATCATATATGGAACAATAACTTCTCCGTTTAACATACTGGAATTTCAATTTGGCTATATGTATGCGTGGGTGTACACGTACAAAATCATTCATTGAATTATCATAGAAAAAAGATAAAATCTAAAAGAATACGTCAAACTAATGAGACCTTCAGTGGAGATTTCTCTGGAGACTGACCAATGAGAAATAAGCACCCATGGGACCTTTTGCCAACAAGGATGAGTGGGTCCCATGTTCGACAAGTGTCCCTTTATCTAGAACTGCGATCGCGTCGCAGTTTTGAATCGTGCTCAGCCTATGTGCGATCACAACGCTCGTCCTCCCGACCATCACGCGCTCGAGCGCGTCCTGCACCACACGCTCCGACTGGCTGTCCAAAGCACTTGTGGCTTCGTCGAGGAGCAACACCGATGGATTCTTCAGCACCGCTCGAGCGATCGCGATCCTCTGTTTTTGTCCACCGGACAACTGTTCTCCTCTGTCCCCGCAAAATGTGTCATAGCCGTTGGATAGTGATGTGATGAAATCGTGAGCGTTCGCTGCCTTTGCCGCCTCGACGATCTCCGACTCGTCGATCTTGTCAGATGCTCCACCGTACAAGATGTTCTCTCTGATCGTCCCGGAGAACAACGTTGGCTCTTGGCTAACCAAAGCTATGTGTCGACGAAGCGATCTCAGATGGTACGACTTTATATCGCGGCCATCGATTTTGACAAAACCCTTTAACGGGTCATAAAACCGCTCGATTAAGCCAATGATTGTGGATTTACCTGACCCGCTTGGACCCACAATCGCTGTCGACTTCCCTTCCTCTATCTCAATGGAGAAGTCTTTGAATATAATCACATTTGGTCTTGTTGGGTAAGCGAAGTCCACATTGAGAAACTTGATTTGTCCCTTTATTTTCTCCGGGAGATATCCTTTCCGGTTCTCCGGCTCGATGGCGGTGCGTCTATCTAACACTGCGAAAACAGACCCAACCGCATCCGAACCTTTGGCAAGATCCGTAGTCATGGCTCCAGCGTCGGCAATAACGAAACCCGTAGTTACAAAGATGGTAAACATCTCAAAGAATGCTTTTGACGTGATTTTTCCTTCACTGATAAGTTTACCACCGTACCAGAAATTCAAAACGGACGTGCAACTTATGAGGCTTCGCGAAGTTGCGAGCACAATCCCAGCTAACCAAGATTGGCGGATGCTTTCTTTCCGTGGACCTTCTTGAACCGTTTTGAGTAGTTTTAAGATCCGTTCTTGTGACGAAAAAGCTGTTATTGTTCGGATGTTGGAGACGGCTTCCGCGGCTAGTTTGCTGCTCTCGTCTTGGGATTTAATTGCCTTTTCCGACATTTTCTTGAGCAGAACACGTTGGGTGTAGAAGCACACAATAATCACTGGCTGCGCCGCAATCATCACTATGGCTAATCTCCAAGCGATGGCTAAACCGAGTGTGCACGCTACAGTCACTGCCGATATAGTTTGTACCAACAATGAAGCCCGTTCACCAACCAGCGATCTCACCTATCATAAAACAAACATTAAAAAATCAAGAATTGGTAAAATTTTGTTCACTAAAGTTCAAATTATTTAGGTGAAGAAGACATACCACATTAGCTTCTTTTGCTAGTCTAGAGCAAATGGCACCACTCGAGTTCTCGTCCTCATCGAACCAATTGACTTCAAAGGTCAAAATCTTTGAGAGCAAATTCTCTCGGATACGTTTAGTTAGATACTCCCCCATGTAAGCAAAACTATAATGCTGAACAATATTGATAAAGAAAGTGAACATAGCTAGACCAACAAAAAGCAACACGTAGATCCTCGTTTTCTCCTTCATCTCGTCATGATTCGTAAGGAAATAAACTGAAACCATTGATCCCGAAACAAATGAAGAAGTTGGCTGTACAGCCCCATATAAGGCTGCACTTATGCAACCAGACAATGCATGTTTCCACTCTGGTCTATTCATCGCCATCATTCTCTTAAATGATGGCACAGGCGGCTTCTTCTTCTTATTCTTAACTATCGAACCAGAAAGATTTGTATCAACGCTTGAAGTCTTTAACAAGTTAGACTGGCTTGGAATAGGGAGCTTTGGACCATACTTCAAATCTTTGCTCAAAATCGAGAATTGGCTCCCTTGCACACTTACGCTTATGTTACCATCTGAATCTGATTCTTCATTCTGATCCATCTGCTGTAAACGGACTAGAGAAGTATATTGACCATCTAAGTTCTTCATGAGCTCTTCGTGTGATCCAGTTTCTACAACACGACCATTATCAACGACATAAATAGCATCAGCATTACGGATGGTTGAGAGGCGATGGGCAATAACTATAGTTGTACGGCCAACTGAGGCATTCTCTAAGGCTTCTTGGACCACCCTTTCGGATTCAGAGTCCAATGCGCTTGTTGCTTCGTCCAGAAGAAGTATTTTTGGTGATTTGATTATCGCACGTGCAATTGCAATCCTCTGCTTCTGACCCCCTGACATTTGCACTCCTCTCATTACAACCTTTTTTGTTTATTAAAAGGAAAAAAAAAAGGATATACGTCAATGTTCCAAATAAAAAGAAAACATAATCAACTTGTTATTAAAATTTTATACTAACCTGAGTTTTGTAACCATGTGGGAACTGAGAAATGAAATCATGAGCATTTGAGGCCTTTGCAGCTTCCACAATTTCATCCATGGATGCGTCCTCTTTTCCAAATAATATATTTTCTTCGATCGATGTGGCGAAGAGCGCTGGCTCTTGACTAACAAGACCCATTTGCGACCTCAGCCACTTAACTTGCAGCTCACGTATGGGTACACCATCTAAGAGAATCTCTCCACCAACCGGGTCATAGAATCTTTGCAAAAGCGATATCACAGTTGATTTTCCCGATCCGCTTCCGCCCACTAGAGCCACAGTTTTACCGGATGGAATTCTCAAACATAAATCGTCAAAGATTAGGGTTTCTGGTCTAGACGGGTACATGAATTTCACGTGCTTAAATTGGACTTCTCCTGTAATCTTCTCTAGAATTTGACCTTCTGTGTTATATGAATCAATATGGGGAACTCTTTTTATCATTTTGATTATCCTTTCCCCTGCTACAACCGCCTCTGAGAAATACTTAAGATTCCACAAACCTCGACCAAATGTTCTGAAAAAACAAAATTTAGATATAGAATGGTTTGTTTGCGTGTCAAGAAAAACAAAGGAGCCTTGAAAATATATACTTACTTGCCACCCATGTTGATGCATACAATGACTGCAAAGATGGTACCGCCTTTGGCACCATGGTCCATAACCATTCGACTTCCGTACCAAGTCATAAACCCCCAATTGGCGTAAGAGATACCATTGCTCCCAACGGCCATTCCTTTAACTAGTCCTTGTCTCAGCCCTAGCTTCACCGAGCCTTGAAGCGCAGCTGAGAATTTTGATAACATTTTCCTCTCAGTACCAAATGCATAAACAGTTCTCACCAGTGAGATGGCTTGCTCCGCAATAGAACCAGCTTCATTGTACCCTTCACGTATTTTCCTCGAGACGTTGATGAGGGCTCGTCCGCACATAAGTCCAGGGATTAAGAGGAGGACGATAGATGGTAAGCCTACGATTGTGAGTCTCCACAGCATGATGAAACCCACGATGTAGCTTGCGACGAACACCGATGTATTCTTCAAAAAATCCGGTAACTGGTTCAAATCAAAATCATCAAAACCAGGATTCAAGAAAAAATAACATGGTTGGAATGGTAACTAAAGATATAAATGTGATGAGACCTTTTCACTGAGGACGTCTTGGATCAAGAGGCTGTCAGTAGAGACACTTGTGATAACATCGGAAGTGCTTGAGACATTAAGATCAAAGTAACCCACATCTTGTCTTAACACTGCTCTTAAGTACCTTTGTCTCATTTTTGATGCTTGTCTCTCCCCTGTTCTTGTCCAGCAATATGCTTCTGTTTTGTTTGTATTTCCAAAACCATCCACAAACTTAAATAAAAATTATGACAATGTACCAAGTTTATTCACTTTGGCTTTTTGTTAGCTTTAAACGGAAAGAATTAAACAAACTTAATTAACTTAAAAGACTTATTACCAGTGAAACATATCACCCAAGCTCCACAAGCGACATAAAGCAAAGCTCTAGCATTCTGTTGATTACCCAACGTGTACACCAAAAGGAAGATGCATTAATACTCTTTTCTTAGGAAAAATGAAAAAACAAAATGTATATAATCTTAAGCGTCATAGATTTACTTCCTCTCCTCTCATGTAAAGATTGACATGTGTTTCCATTTCAAAACCAATTAGTAATTACTCAACTGGATGACTACTATCCCTTATCTATATATTTGGGTCCTTTATTCTTCTCATGATTCCTATGTCCTAACATATACATATATATATATATATATTTGGTTTACACTTGCCATGTCTACTGAGGAACAATGGAGACAAAAAAAAAAAACAGAGAACATAGAGCAAATAAGAATAGAGAAAAGACCTTCAAGATGGCTTGCATGAATGTTTCATCACCGAATGAGGAACCACCGATGTCGTTCAGTAGCAAGCCGGTGATGAAAAATACAGTAGGAGCGATGCAGCCATCACCGACGGATCCGATTAACCCTAATCCCATCAAGATCCAATCTACACCGTCCGCGTGCATGAATATCGATCTTATGCTTTCCCAACTCTTCATTTTCGTCTTCTTCCTCCACGTCTCCTTTTCCTTCTCTTCTAAACTGTTACAGAGAAAAGGCCTAAAACGACACCTTGGCCTTAGGGAAACGACAGCTCACAGTTTTCTCTCATTTTTGTTATTCAAGACCAAAAGGTTCTCACTTCTTGCGCTAACATTAAAGAGGGAGGAATCATCATATCTTCTTCTTTTTTTTTCGTGTGGAATTTTTCGTGTAATGATATTTGCTCAAGTCTTCTTGATCGTTTTATATAGCAACAGAGATTGAGGGTAACCATTTTTTTTTTTTTTTTGATAAACAGGGTAACCATTTATTTATATGAAATTTTTTATTTTGTACCATGTGTTTTATTTTATAGCATCAGATTCCCTATTTTAATTCGTTTGTACGCGTGCCTATTTTTTGTTTTTTTAACTTTGAATATCTTTGTTTTTGTTCTGTTTCCAGAACACATATATAGTCACCAGTTTTCACCACAGTGATTGTTTAACAGAATTATCACTATATGATTTATGGTAAAATCTCTCATGATTGTCGTGTTTCCCACCAAGTACTTCTACTTCTGACCAAATTTTGAAAAGACTTTATGGAATGCTAGAAAAATCAAATGTACTTTGTTTTTATTTATTTATTAATAAAGTTATATTTTATTTGTGGAAAACGTTTTCTGGAGTAGTATATATATTATCTGCACGTATAGTCATCAGTCAAACTGCTAATTAAAGACCAACTATATCATTTTAAAACAAATAATATACTTTAATCAGACAGGTTATCAGTTTATCATTGACTTTAGCTGTCTTTACATACATCATAAGAAATAATTATAACATATCAATATAGATTCAATACTGACCACTACAATTAGAATCATAGATGAATGTTATTTTATAATAATGTTTACATTTATACCTTTTTTTTTAATCTTTCTATGACTGTTGATAAAAACACTTTTTTTAACTTGCACACACACACACAAACACACACACATATATATATATATATAGTTCTTAGTTCTTATTATTTGTTTGTTTTTCTTTGTTGATTAATAAACAATTTTTTTTATAAAGCGTTAAACTATAATTTAGTTTAAACAAGTGCAAACTAGATTATAAAACAAGTTTGAGATATTAGTTCGTGCTTGTTTACTAATTTAATTATATTTATATCCTTAAAAATATTTATCTTTAATTAATACATTCAGTATCTATCAAGATTCTTAGACACGCAACATGTATGGAACTGATTTCGTGTTGCTGCGACATCAAAACCTGCTAGCAATCCCATATGGCATGTGCTAGTCATGTGCCGTGCGTTGGCTAGCACAACTCTTTCATTTTTATTTAATGGTTTTATTTTTCTTTAGTATAATATCTCTAGTGCGTTGGCTAGCACAACTCTTTCATTTTTATTTAATGGTTTTATTTTTCTTTAGTATAATATCTCTAGTGGTAGCTAGGTAGACTCAAATATAAGCAGTGTTCTAAAAGGTGGTCTAGGCGGCCGCCTAGGCAGTGCCTAGGCGCTAGGCGGTCATAAACTGTAGCGATTACTTTCTCGGCGCCTAGGCATTTATAAACCATGATTTGATCTAAATTTTTATTTATAGTTTAACAAAATTCATTTTTTTATGGATCTATTATCTAATATGAAAATATTATACTTTTATAGTTTAGTTTTAATACTTTTGAATTTTTGAGTGTATTTTGAACTTAATATATTTAAAATATGTATAATATATAAGTTTATTTCGTAAACTTTAAAAACGTCTAAAAATCGCCTAGGCTCCGATTAGGCGTTCTAGGCGCTAGGCACTGACCCACCGCCCGCTTAGCGCCTAGCGCTTTCTTGAACACTGAATATAAGTGACATAGAGAATAGTAGTGTATTATAGAATTTTAAGTGGTTCAGCCCTCGAACTTCTGAATTTTATTTTGTAGTACATAATTAGAATAATTTAGCATAAGTCTTGTACCTCAAATACTTTAATCAATTCCTCTCAATTGATTTCGGATCTTGCGAAAAAATCTTTGATGATCTTAAATCTCTCTAAAGTCTTCTGAAATAAATACTAAGATAGTATGTGATTTGATTTGTATTTTACCAAAATAAAAAGATATGTGATTTGTATTTAAGATTATTGCTTTAGTAACGTGTGCATCATCATGCCACCCGTTTACGTACTCCACAATTTACTTATGTTTCGTGTCTCCCACGTCGTGACTAATGAATGATCATAGGACCTATCTTTGAAGCTATTCAATTCAATGCTAGAAGAAACAAATATAAAGAATTAACGTTTGCTAGCGAATCCATTCACTGTTTCGGATTTATTTTTCTTTTTCTAATTTCTTAAACTCATTCTATGAGGAGAACAAAATTGGATAGATAACTTGGTTTTTCTATCTGTAGCTGCATAAGATGAAATGTAACCCTTGGAGGCCAAAACAGACAAAACTAAATCAGTGCAATTTCTCGCCATATAACCTTAAACCCTGAGAAATATATCTTAAAAAATACGTCAGAAACATGAGAAAGAGGTGTATTTATACAATATACACCACATCTTGTGACCTTCAAGAGAGAGTTTTCTGGAGACTGACCAATGAGAAATAAGCACCAGTGGGACCCTTTGCTAACAAGGACGAATGGGTCCCACATTCGATTACTTTTCCTTCGTCCAATACCGCAATCGCATTGCATGTCTGGATTGTGCTCAGTCTATGTGCGATCACAATGCTTGTCCTCCCAACCATCACGCGCTCGAGCGCGTCTTGAACCACGCGCTCTGATTGACTGTCTAAAGCGCTCGTTGCTTCGTCAAGGAGCAACACTGAAGGGTTCTTCAACACCGCTCGAGCGATCGCGATTCTCTGTTTTTGTCCACCGGACAACTGTTCTCCTCTGTCCCCACAAAATGTGTCGTAGCCGTTGGATAGTGATGTGATGAAATCGTGAGCGTTCGCTGCCTTCGCCGCCTCAATAATCTCTGACTCGTCGATCTTGTCAGATGCTCCTCCATACAAGATGTTCTCTCGGATAGTCCCGGAGAATAACGTTGGCTCTTGACTAACCAAAGCTATGTGTTGACGAAGCGATCTCAGATGATAAGACTTTATATCACGACCATCGATTTTGACAAAACCCTTTAACGGGTCATAAAACCGCTCGATCAAGCCAACTATTGTCGATTTTCCTGACCCGCTCGGACCCACGATTGCTGTTGACTTTCCCTCTTCTATCTCAATGGACAAGTCTTTGAATATAATCACATTTGGTCTTGTTGGGTAAGCGAAGTCCACATTGAGAAACTTGATTTGTCCCTTTAGTTTGTCCGGGCGATATCCATCGGTGTTCTCCGGCTCAATGGTTGTGCATCGATCTAACACTGTGAAAACAGACCCAACCGCATCCGAGCCTTTGGCTATATCCGTCGTTATGGCTCCAGCGTCGGCGATAACCCAACCCATACTCAAAAAGACCGTAAACACTTCAAAGAATGCTTTTGACGTGATTTTTCCTTCACTGATAAGTTTACCACCGTACCAATAATTCAAGATCGAACTGCACGTTAAAAGGCTTCGCGAAGTTGCGAGAACAGTCCCCGCTAACCACGATTGGCGGATACTTTCTTTCTGGGGACCTTCTTGAACAACTTTGAGTAATTTCAAGATTCGTTCTTGCGACGAGAAAGCTGTAATGGTTCGGATGTTAGAGACGGCTTCTGCTGCTAGTTTGCTGCTCTCATCTTGGGCTTTAATGGCCTTTTTCGACATGCTCTTAAGCAGAACTCGTTGAGTGTAGAAGCACATAATAATCACTGGCTGCACCGCGATCATCACTATTGCTAATCGCCATGCAATGACAAAACCAAGTGTGCAAGCTATGATCACTGTTGATATAGTTTGTACCACTAATGACATACGTTCACCAACCAGCGATCTCACCTATCATAAAAAAAGACACTACAAGATCAAGAATTGGGAAACATTTGTTCATTGAAGTTCATATTAGTAAGGTGAAAGACATACCAAGTTAGCTTCTTTTGCAAGTCTAGAGCAAATTTCACCACTCGAGTTCTCATCTTCATCGAACCAATTGACTTCAAAGGTCAAAATCTTCGAGAGCATCTCTTCTCTGATACGTTTTGTTAGGTATTCCCCCATGTAAGCAAAACTATAATGTTGAATGATATTGACAAA
This sequence comes from Erythrophleum ivorense, assembly GCA_026724425.1. NCBI lineage: Eukaryota > Viridiplantae > Streptophyta > Magnoliopsida > Fabales > Fabaceae > Erythrophleum > Erythrophleum ivorense. The sequence goes on from JAIUCV010000876.1 coordinate 192,363, forward strand.
GAAAGAGAAGATAGCTAGACCAACAAGTAACAACACGTAGAACCTTGTTTTCTCCTTCATCTCGTCATGATTCGTTAGGAAATACACTGACACCATTGATCCTGAAGCATATGAATAAATTGGCGATATGGCCCCATATAAGGCTGCACTTAAGCAACCATACAATGCATGTTTCCACTCTGGTATATTCATTGCCATCAATCTATTAAACGATGGCACAGACTTCTTATCCTTAGCTATGGAACCAGATATATTCGTATCAATGCCTAAAGTCTTTACTACGAAGTTATCCCCACTTTGAACATGGAGTATTGAATTATACTTCAACTCTTTACTCAAAATTAAGAATTGACCCTCTGCCACACTTGAGCTGATGTTACCATCTGATTCGCTTAAGTTAACATTTATTTCTTCTTTCTCTATATGTTGTAAATGTACTAGAGAAGAATATTGACCATCTTTGGTCTCCATGAGCTCTTTGTGTGATCCGGTTTCTACAACACGACCTTTATGAAGTACGTAAATAACATCAGCATTACGAATGGTAGAGAGGCGATGGGCAATAACAATAGTTGTACGGCCGAGAGAAGCATTGTCTAAGGCTTCTTGGACAACTCTTTCAGATTTAGAGTCCAACGCGCTTGTTGCCTCGTCTAGAAGAAGAATTTTTGGTGATTTGATTATAGCTCGTGCAATTGCAATCCTCTGCTTTTGACCTCCCGACATTTGCACTCCTCTCTCCCCAACCTTTTTATTTATTTATTAAAAGCAAAAAAAAACATGGATAAACATCTTGATCCAACTAAAAAGAAAATATAATCAACTTGTTCTTAAAATTAGATACTAACCTGAGTTTTGTAACCATGTGGGAACTGAGAAATGAAATCATGAGCATTTGAGGCCTTTGCAGCTTCCACAACTTCATCCATGGATGCGTCCTCTTTACCAAATATTATGTTTTCTTCTATTGATGTAGCGAAGAGCGCTGGCTCTTGGCTAACTAGACCCATTTGGGACCTCAACCACTTAACTTGCAGCTCACGTATGGGTACACCATCTAAGAGAATCTCTCCATCAACTGGGTCATAGAACCTTTTCAAAAGCGATATCACAGTTGATTTTCCCGATCCGCTTCCGCCCACTAGAGCCACAGTCTTCCCAGATGGAATTCTCAAACATAAATCGTCAAAGATTAGGGTTTCTGGTCTAGACGGGTACATGAAATTCACGTGATTAAATTGGACTTCTCCTATAATATTCTCTAGAATGTGACCTTCGGTGTTGTCTGAATCAATACCGGGAACTCTTTTAATCACTTTGATAATCCTTTCCCCTGCTACAACAGCTTCTGAGAAATATTTAAGATTTAACAAGCCTCCACCAAGTGATCTGAAAAAGTGTAAGATACCAAAGATTAAAAATATATAGTTATTAAGTTTTGTTTTTTGTGTCAAGAAAAGTAAGGAGCCTCGAACACATATACTTACATGCCACCCAAGGTGATGCATACAATGACTGCGAAGATGGTACCACCTTTGGCACCATGGTCCATAACCATCCGACTTCCGTACCAAGTCATAAAACCCCAATTGGCATAAGTGATACCATGGCTCCCAAGTGCAATTCCTTTAACTAGTCCTTGTCTCACCCCTAGCGTAACCGAGCTTTGAAGCGCAACTGAGAATTTCGATATCATCTTCTTCTCACTTCCAAATGCATAAACAGTTCTCACAAGTGAGATGGCTTGCTCGGCAATAGAAGCAGCTTCGTTGTACTCTTCACGTATTTTCCTGGAGATGTTGATGAGGACTCGTCCGTACATCAGTCCAGGGATCAAAAGGAGGACGATAAACGGGAGGCCTACGATTGTGAGTCTCCACAACAAGATGAAACTCACGATGTAGCTTGCGAGAAACATGGACACATTCATCAAAAAATTCGGTAACTGGTTCAAATCAAAATCAGAAAATTAAATCTGATTTAAAAACAAGAAAATGTTACTAGAATGATAAATAAAATACAAATGTGAGACCTTTTCACTGAGAACGTCTTGGATCACGAGGCTGTCACTAGAGACACTTGTGATAACATCAGAAGTGCTTGAGACATTAAGATCAAAGTAACCCACATCTTGTCTTAACACTGCTCTTAAGTACCTTTGTCTCATTTTTGATGCTTGTCTCTCCCCTGTTCTTGTCCAGCAATATGCTTCTGTTTTGTTTGTATTTCCAAAACCATCAACAAACTTAAATTATAATGAAATATACTATTTACTTGATTTTTTTGTTTCTTTAGCTAAAAAAAGGGAAAAAATTATTATCAGAAAAACTTACCAATGAAACAAATCACCCAAGCTGCACAAGCGACATAAAGCAAAGCTCTAGCTTTCTGTTAATTAATTAGCCAATGTGTACAAAAAAAGGAAGATACATTAGTACTCTTTTTGTAGGAAAATAGAAAATAAATATATATATATACTCTTAAGCATCATTGATTTACTTCCTGCCAGGCTGCCATTGTATTCACATGTGTTATCATGTGAAAACCAATTAGCAATGACTGAATTGAATGATTCATATGTCTTACCCTTATATGCTATATTTGGCACTCTCATATCTCAAGTGGTTTTATCACGCCATGTTTGATCTACTTTCCATGTCTACTTAGGAAGAACGTACGGAGACAAAAAAAAAAAAAAAAAAAAAAAAAAAAAAAAAAAAAAAAAAAAAAAAAACAGAGAACATAGAGAAAAGAAAAGAGAAAAAAACCTCTGAGATGGATTGCATGAAGGATTCATAACCAAATGAGGAACCACCGAGGTCGTTCAGTAGTAAGGCGACGATTAAAAATACAGTTGGAGTTATGCAGCCATCACATACGGCTCCGATTAATCCTAATCCCATCAAGATCCAATCCACACCGTCTGCGTGCATAAATATCGATCTTAGGCTTTCCCAGCTCTTCATTTTCATCTTCTTCCTGCACATCTCCTTTTCCTTCTCTTCTTAACTGTTTCAGAGAAAAAGCCTATAACGACACCTTGACCTTAGGCAAACGACGACAGCTCACAGTCTTCTCTTTTCTTTTTCGTTTTTTTTTTTTAATTATTCAAGACTGAAAGGTTCTCACTTCTTGCGGTAATATGAAAGACGAATCATATATCTTCTTCTTCTTTTTGATGAGTGGTGGATTTTCACGTGTAATGTCATCTGTTCACGTCTTCTTGATCGTTTTATATAGCAACCACTGAGACAGAGGGTGACCATTGGCCGTTTTATATACCATCAAAAAAATTAGAAAAATAAAAGGGGTGATTTCAAAACTGCACTTAAACATTTCCCGAATTGCAGATCTACACCCCTCTCATTTTTTAAAATACTTACACCCCATTTTTCCTATATCATCCTTACCCTGCTAACATAATCACAAAAATGCCATTAAGTAGACTTCTTTATGAAGTCTACTTTAAATGATAATGTCCAAACCAACCTCATCTCCTACACTTATTCACGAAAATGCCATCCACTTCAATTCATCCAACAACCATTTTCACCCATAATCAAGCTTTTAATGCTTCTTCTTCCCATTTACACCACTTAAATCTCATTCTATTCACTTCTAACCTTCTTATCTACCTTATTCTCTCCAATTTCATCACAAAAACTTTATAATCCATCTCTCAAAATTTCAAGTTATTGTATGATACCATTTCCGGTCACCAAGCTCACGGCGACGGCTGGGCTTCTCTATTGAAGCTTCAGATAGAAGCAATCCGCCGTAGACGACGCCGAAGAGCTCTCTAAGGTGATTTTTCGTTCGTTTTTCGCGAATTTCAAAGCTCCGGCGAGAAGTAGACTTCTTGAAGAAGTCTACTTGTCAACGCAGGGTATAGTTTTGCAATTGACTTTTTGACATTTCGGGCTTGTAGACTTCTTTAAGAAGTCTACATTTTTCCTTTGACAACAAAAAAGTGTGGGTCCCGTTTGTAGACTTCCCTAAGAAGTCTACTCTTCGGAAAAGGTCTAGATTTGCAATTGACCACACGAAGACTTTTGTCTGTGAAGTCTACAGATGAAGTCTACTCATCAGGGGTATAGATTTGCAATTGACCAAAGTCAACTTTTTCGAAGTAGACTTCTTTTGTGTATGTAGACTTCTTCATGAAGTCTACTTTCTCGAGTAGACTTCACTATGAAGTCTACTTTCTCGAGTAGACTTCACGATGAAGTCTACATACAGAAAAGAAGTCTACTTCGAAAAAGTTGACTTTAGTTGACTTTAGTCAATTGCAAATCTACACCCCTGATGAGTAGACTTCATCTGTAGACTTCATATTGAAGTCTACTCTATAAAGTAGACTTCATATTGAAGTCTACTTTGGTAAAAGAAGTCTACTTCTAAAAAGTCAACTTTGGTCAATTGCAAATCTGTACCCCTTGATCAGTAGACTTCAGCTGTAGACTTCTCCAAAAAGTCGTGATTTGGTCAATTGCAAATCTATACCCTACAGTAGACTTCCTTATGAAGTCTACATTTAGACTTCCTTAGGAAGTTTACTTTGTTGCTGTTTTTTAAATTCGATATTTGTGCCTAATGACTAGCTAATTGTTAAAATTTTCTTATACAATAAGTTGTGTTAACCTGTTTACTTGCCTGTGTATCATCTTGACATGCTTAATCATTATATTTAGAAGGAAATCAATTTTCTTGTTTTTGTTCTAAAGTAGGTGATTATGTTGTAGACTTCTTACTGATGTCTACTTATTCGATATCTCAACTAATAACGTGTTGTCTTCTTTTGCAGAGCAGAAAATGGTGTACGTAGCTGCCGTTTATAGAAAATGGGTCAGGAAAGACGACGGATCCTGGTTTTTTGAAGTTGATGACGGAAAAGGGGGGAGACTGTTCTCACTGAGAGATGGTTTAACCCATGGCGAGCTTGTTGAAATGGCAAAAGATGATTATGGGGTTGATACGAATGTTGACCTTATAGAGATAGCATACCCACTTCCTGCTGACATTCTCTGTCATCTACCCACTGATTCTCCTCCGACGTTTGTAACGAATGATAGGCAAGTTCAAAGTCTGATTGAGCTTAGTAGAGCCCATGTATTACGCTTGTGTGTGTCGAGCCAACAGAGGAATCATGCGAACAACGACGTACCTGGAGATGGTAACGTAGGTCTGGATAGTGAGTGGGGATCATCTTCTGATGATGAGGAGTGGAATTCATATTCAGAAGATGAATGGGAAGTTGATAGGAATGTCAATGTAGATAACAAGTCGAAAACGGATGGGAGTGAAGTTGAGATTGATGACACAGACGCTGATTACAGTATGTTTGGGTGAGTCATAGACGAAGATGAGCGTGAGGAAAAGGTTCCACTTGACGATATCCGGCTTAAAGGGCGTTGTTATCATGATGGAAGACGTTTTGATAAGTATCGGGATGCCGTCATAACGGTCGGCCAGCGTTTTGGAAGCAAGGATGAACTCATGTCTCAGCTGCGATTGATGGCTGTAGTTCACAGATTCTCATTTTCTGTCTTCAAGTCTACACCAATACTATATGTCGCCATTTGTAATGTAAAAGGATGTGCTTGGCGAGTTCGGGCGGCTGTGAAGAACGAGGCAAACACGTTTTGGGTCACAAAGTATGTGAACACTCATACGTGTTCTGTTGTTGAACGAGTAGCTACCCGTAGAGCCTGCACACCAAAATATGTTGGAGCTGTATTCATAGAGAGGGTTGGAATTATTGAGGGAATTGTGCCTCAACACATTGCTATCTCCATGAAAGTGATGTTTGGCTTGCGTCTCAGCTATACCGCATCATACAGGGCTTTACGAGCTGCTCAAGAGTACGTCAGAGGAACAGCTGAAGACGGGTATGCGAACCTCGCTTCCTACTTGCACAGGACCAAGGAAGCAAACCCTGGAACTATTACCGACCTTGTGCGTGATGATAAGGATCGATTCAAGTACTGCTTTATTTCGTTTAGAGCTTCAATAGTTGGTTTTCAATACTTACGGAGAGTGATTGTTGTTGATGGTACTCATCTAACTGGTCAGTACGGTGGAGTTCTTCTTGTTGCAGCCGGCCAGGATGGCAACTTCCAAGTCTTCCCCTTGGCTGTTGCTATTGTAGATTCCGAGAATAATGAGTCTTGGGGGTGGTTTTTCAACCAATTGAAGAGTTGCTTCAGTCATGACTACCCACTGGTCATAGTCTCTGACAGACACCCATCATCTTTTACTTCATGATCCCCATCGTTGGACTTAACATGCTCTTTCGCTTCGGTATCCTCCGACATACCTCCTCTAAGCTTTTCGACCTTGTTGTTGATGAGCTCAATCTTCTCATCCAGACTATCGAAACGGATCTTTAGCTCATGTGACTGCTGCTTAGTGAACTGATCAAACATTGCCTGCATTGCGGACTGCAATGTCTCCCAACCAGCGTCGGAGGATTGTCCTTTGGTCCCATTGTCAGGACATGGTCTTTTTGCCGACCATTTACCACCCGAATGTGAATTCAATACTCTCTTCTTGCCAGTTCCCTTCTCCGCCGTCACGTTGTCCCAGACAGCTACGCCTTTAGAGTTCCAGTCGGAAGGCTTCCATCTCCAGCGGCCACCAATCTCCCCGTACAACGCCTTGATAACGTTGTCAACGTGCTCATCCTCCACGTCATTATCCCACCTAGGGTAAGAATCTTCCCTGGCCACCATAACCATATGATTGAAATTAACCTGCAAAAAAGGTAAAGCTTTATCAGTATCCACGTAAAGTAATAACGCACATGGTGCATTGACAACCGTTAATTACCTGCGCAATAAGATTATCCATTATATTTTTACGCCCTTTACTTCCTTTGAAGGCCAGCATAGGCGGAGATTGTCTACCCGGAATGGGAAAACCAAAGTCTTGACCGAAACTAGGCATAGCGTAGTACACCCACAGTTGCAGCACTTCAACAAACCCGTCAAGATAGTAGTTCTTCGTGAGGTTGGCACTTTTCACAGATCGAATGAGGTTGCAGAAGGCTACTCTCCCCCAAGGGTAACCTTCAAACTCTTCTAGATCCATTACTAACTTTGCCATCTCCACCGGTGTAGCAATAGATGGCCTTCGTGCCACAATGAAACCAGCATATACGGCTAAATAAGCCAGCCTCTTTCTATCCTCTCTAGACCAGTCTTCGGCCCACCCGCATGCCCGTGTGAGGTTTTCAATGGTAGGACCACTGTTGACATTCACACCAAGTTTCTCCCAAAACACAACCGCATCATCTGTGTCTTCAGCTGTATCGGGGGTCTCCAGTTTCTCTTTGTATTCGCAGTTAAGACCGGTTATGTGAGCAAACTCATGCAACGAGAATCTTACTGGGCTTGCGCCAACGACACTCCAAATCTCAAAGGGCTTCAAACACACTATTTGCATGGAGAGCATACACTTCACAACCATTGATGCCCAGGAGAACTTCATCTTCACGAATTTAAAGAAAACCCCGAGCGAGGAGGACTCGAGCTCGGTCCATTCATCATCGCTCAGTAGTTTCTGAAGAGCCTCAAACAACTTCGTGTCGCTGCTGTAATATCCGATGCTTTTGTCGGTCTCAGGCTCTACACCTTTTGTGAAAAACCTTTTAGGAAATCTCGGCTTCTCCATCCTGTAGCTATTAGGGATCGGGAAAAAAACCGAGTAAGCCTACAATTGAAGTCTACAATTGAAGTCTACAAATGAAGTCTACAATTTAAGTCTACAATTGAAGTCTACAATTGAAGTCTACAAATGAAGTCTACAATTAAAGTCTACAACTGAAGTCTACAATACGGCATACGAACCCTAATATTCGGCAAACGACGAACAACATAACAAATTTAAATTCAGCGGTTTACCTTCGAAGTTAGACCTAGTAGTAACAAGATGGAGAAAGAACGGCGACGAGTAAATGTCGGATTATGGTCGCGAGATGGTGGAGTACGGCGGCGGACGATATGAAAAATGAAATTATACGTGAGGGTGGTTAATTGGAACAACGGAAGTCGAAATATGTTATGAGGGAGAGGGTTTAGATATAACTTACTATTAAAATTAGCGGAAAGGGAAAATAAGGGCGCGAGATGGTGGAGCACGGTGGCGTTCGTCTGGTCGGGAATCGCCAGCGGCGGTTCGTATGGTCTGAAATCGCCTTTTCGCAAAGGAAGATCTTGGTTTTGAGTGACTAACAACCGAAATGAAGACACCAAAGGAGGACATTAGGTTAATTTGGGCCGGTTGGGAGCAGTTATCGGTTATCGGAGCGGTTATCGGTAAGTTTTTCGAAATAAATATAATTTCAAGTTGGTTCAGTATAAGTAAACCGAGAAGTAGACTTCTACATGAAGTCTACAATTGAAGTCTACAATCAAAGTCTACTTCGAGTAGCCGGATTTTAGAAAGCCCGCCGATTTTTTCCCAGAATATTTCAATTTGCCGCTCTTTTAATTTATATTAAACCGAGAAGTAGACTTCTACATGAAGTCTACAATTGAAGTCTACAATGAAAGTCTACTTCGAGTAGCCGGATTTAGTAAGCCCGCCGATTTTTTCCCAGAATATTTCAATTTGCCGCTCTTTTAATTTAGGGTGAATTAGCAAACCGAGAAGTAGACTTCTACATGAAGTCTACAATTGAAGTCTACAATCAAAGTCTACTTCGAGTAGCCGGATTTAGTAAGCCCGCCGATTTTTTCCCAGAATATTTCAATTTGCCGCTCTTTTAATTTAGGGTGAATTAGCAAACCGAGAAGTAGACTTCTACATGAAGTCTACAATTAAAGTCTACAATCAAAGTCTACTTCGAGTAGCCGGATTTTAGTAAGCCCGCCGATTTTTTCCCAGATTATTTCAATTTGACGCTCTTTTAAATTATATTGTAGACTTCATTCCGAAGTCTACAAACAAAGTCTACGATTGAAGTCTTAAAAACGTGGAAAATGCAATGCAAGAAATATAAATAGACCCTCGAAATGGGGTTTAGGGTACCAAATATTCGACGGGATCCTACATTACATATAACTAGCATCATTTTCAAACAACCAAACCCTAACCCTAAACCAAAATATGGTCATGCAACCACAGACGATCAATCCTGCAAGGAGAAGCCCAATGATGATGCTCAGTTCCACTCTGCTGTCCCGCTTCTTCTCCATAAGAGCTAGCTGTTTCAGTTGAGCTAGCTCTGCCTCAATCCGATCAGCAACTCTAAGGACACGAATGCAATCTCCTTGGTTGTCAGTAGCACGTCGCAGCAGAATGAATTCCTCCATCATAGCCTCATCCCACCACTTTAGTAGATGCATGTTATCAACATCCTATAAAAACACAATAATGGAACTTAAAGACATTCGTACATTTAGACACCAAACAAAACAGCACACCACCATTACATTTACCTTGTAATCTTTGCATCCGAAGAACATTCTACCCGGATAGGCATCTGTGTTGTCCATTGTTTTCATCATTGTCCGCAACCCACAATAGCATAAATTAGGAATTCCATAGTCTCGGGTGGTGGAGCTCACATCTGGTTCATCCCCACTGCACAATCTCACAGAGCTACTTGTAGGTTGACTGTAGCTGTATCGCCCCATTCCTGTGTCCAATAAGACAGGTACCCAGACCGAAATTAGCTTCCCACATGCATAATTTTTTTGAAAATAAGAGTATTGCATACTAACGCTCACCTGTTAGCGGGTTCTGTCACAGATCTGGATCCGAAAGTAGGAGAGAGAGGCCTGACAGACCTTTCCACCAACAAGAAATCAGATATTTAGTTCGGGTATAGGAGAAGAAGAAGAAGACATGATGACGATGGAAGAACGAGAACAACGTCGACCGCTTACCACAAAGACGACGCACACGGCGACGGAGGATGAGGGGACCAGAGAGAGAAGCTGCGCCGTTTTAGAGAGATAAACGAGATTGGATTTATCGAAATTAGGGTTACACCCTCTATATATATGAAGGGGCTCATTCCGGTTTACTTTAAAATTCTGGTTTTGTATACTTCTTAGAGAAATCTACATAGGAAGTCTACAAACGAAGTCTGCCATACCCTAAACCCTAAATCGAATTTTATACATAAAAACTTATAACATACATTAGTTTTCTTTGCATATTCACAATTTACACTATCAACAACAAAGATATATGAACCTTAAATCATTATACAACATGTAAACTTTGTTTTCAAAAAATATTTGTCTAAACCCTAACAACTCATACTATCAAACCTTAAACTTTAAACCTAAACTCTAACCTTATTGAACCAAATACTCATGAAACTTATAAACGTATACATTTTAATGAGTTTGTATTTTATATAGATGACCTTTGTATTTACTTAAATTACTAGCAAAAAATATTTGGTAAAATATTTTTTATAAATTTTTAAATTAAATTTTAAGATTTTGCAAGTTTGTAGACTTCATGTGTAGACTTCTCTATAAATTTTTAGCTTTGTGGCTTAATTTGTCTTTGTTTTACTTAGGCTAATTAATTTCTAAGTAAAATTATTTTTAAAAGATGCCAAACTTCAATGTCTTATTTATGTATAATTTGTTTGGTTTAAATATTTTTCTTTAATTTTATAATTTAAATTTAAGATTTTAATCTGTTGTAGACTTCGTTTAGAAGTCTACTTTTCGTAAACTTCTGCTGTAGACTTCACCTACGTGGGTAAAATGGTCATTTGCAGCACGCGTTTATTGTTTGTTCATGAAAGACCAAATGGTCTTTTTACACCCCTTGGGGTACACTTTTGGTTAAAGAGTCATATTGGGTATAGTTTTTTTAAAAAAAAAATGTTTGGGTACAAAAAATGAAATTCCCCCAAAATAAAAATATACTACTATCCAATCTTTTATACATGGTAAGCTAGTGAAGCATAATTGATACACTTATAACTGCTTTATTAATTCTGTTCTTTCTGAGACATTCTGATCGTTGTTGCATTTGAATCACATTGTCATTCAGGCTCGCTTCATGTTTTCAGCAGAGGGAGCGAGATCGAACTATGAGAAAGAGATAGACCTTCAATTCAAGAGAGAGTGTTCTGGAGACTGACCAATGAGAAATAAGCACCCGTGGGACCCTTTGCCAACAAGGACGAGTGGGTCCCATGTTCGATTATTTTCCCTTGGTCCAAAACTGCGATCGCGTTGCAGTTCTGGATCGTGCTCAGCCTATGTGCGATCACAACGCTCGTCCTCCCGACCATCACGCGCTCGAGCGCGTCTTGCACCACGCGTTCTGATTGGCTGTCTAAAGCACTCGTAGCTTCGTCGAGGAGCAACACCGAAGGGTTCTTCAGAACCGCTCGAGCGATCGCAATCCTCTGTTTTTGTCCACCGGACAACTGCTCTCCTCTGTCCCCGCAATATGTGTCATAGCCTTTCGATAGTGATGTGATGAAATCGTGAGCGTTCGCTGCTTTTGCCGCCTCAATGATCTCTGACTCGTCGATCTTGTCAGATGCTCCTCCATGCAAGATGTTCTCTCGGATAGTCCCGGAGAACAACGTTGGCTCTTGGCTAACCAAAGCTATGTGTCGACGAAGCGATCTCAGATGATACGACTTTATATCACGGCCATCGATTTTGACAATACCCTTTAACGGGTCATAAAACCGCTCGATCAAGCCAATGATTGTGGATTTACCTGAACCGCTTGGACCCACAATCGCTGTCGACTTTCCCTCTTCTATCTCAATGGAGAAGTCTTTGAATATAAGCATGTCTGGTCGTGTTGGGTAAGCAAAATCTACATTGAGAAACTTGATTTCTCCCTTTATTTTCTCCGGGAAATATCCATCTGGGCTCTCCGGCTCAATGGTTGTGCAACGATCTAACACTGCGAAAACAGACCCAACCGCATCCGAGCCCTTGGCTAGATCCGTCGTCAAGGCTCCAGCGTCGGCAATAACCCAACCCGTACTCACAAAGACGGTAAACATCTCAAAGAATGCTTTCGACGTGATCTTCCCTTGAAAAATAAGTCTACCACCGTACCAGTAGTTCAAGACCGAAGTGCACGTTAAGAGACTTCGCGAAGTTGCGAGCACAATCCCAGCTAACCACGACTGGCGAACGCTTTCTTTACGGGGACCTTCTTGAACCGTTTTGAGTAATTTCAAGATCCGTTCTTGTGACGAGAAAGCTGTTATTGTTCGGATGTTGGAGACAGCTTCCGCTGCTAGTTTGCTGCTCTCATCTTGGGATTTGATTGCCTTTTTCGACATGCTCTTAAGAAGAACACGCTGAGTGTAAAAACACATGATAATCACTGGCTGGACAGCGAGCATCACTATGGCTAATCGCCATGCAATGACCAAACCAAGTGTGCAAGCTATGACCACTGTTGATATGGTTTCCACCAGTAATGACATCCTCTCACCAATCAGAGATCTCACCTATTATAACAAAACATTAAAATATATATCAAGAATTGATAATACAAAAAAAAAAAAAAAGTTGTTCATTGAAATTCAAAATTAGTAAAGTGATCAAGACATACCAAGTTTGCTTCTTTTGCAAGTCTAGAGCAAATGGCACCACTCGAGTTCTCATCTTCATCGAACCAACTGACTTCAAAGGTCAATATCTTCGAGAGCATCTTTTCACGGATACGTTTTGTTAGGTGTTCCCCCATGTAAGAAAAATTATAATGTTGAATGATATTGACAAAGAAAGAGAAGATAGCTAGACCAAGAAAAGACAACACATAGATCCTTGTTTTCTCCATCAACTCGTCATGATTCGTTAGGAAATACACTGACACCATTGATCCCGAAGCATATGAATAAAATGGTGTTACAGCCCCATATAAGGCTGCACTTATGCAACCATACAGTGCATGTTTCCACTCTGGTCTATTCATCGCCATCATTCTCTTAAACGATGGCACAGGTGGCTTTTTAATCTTAGGTGTCGAACCAAAAAGATTCGTATCAACGCTTGAAGTCTTTAACAAGTTAGCGCGGCTTTGAATAGGGTGTTTTGGAATATACTTCAAGTGTTTGCTCAAAATCGAGATTTGACTATCTGGCACACATACGCTGGGGTTACCATCTGATTCTTCATTCTCCATCTGTTGTAAGCGGACTAGAGAAGTATATTCACCATCTAAAATCTTCATGAGCTCTTCATGTGATCCAGTTTCTACAACACGACCGTTATGAACTACATAAATAACATCAGCATTACGAATGGTAGAGAGGCGATGAGCAATAACAATAGTTGTACGGCCAAGAGAGGCGTTGTCTAAGGCTTCTTGGACTACCCTTTCGGATTCAGAGTCCAATGCGCTTGTTGCCTCATCTAGAAGAAGAATTTTTGGTGATTTGATTATCGCTCGTGCAATTGCAATCCTTTGCTTTTGACCCCCAGACATTTGCACTCCTCTCTCCCCAACCTTTTTGGTTTATTAAAAGAAAAGAAAAAAAGGATATACGTCCTGATCGAACTAAATGGAAAACATAATCAACTTGTTCTTAAAATTAGGTACTAACCTGAGTTTTGTAACCATGAGGGAACTGAGAAATGAAATCATGAGCATTTGAGGCCTTTGCAGCTTCCACAACTTCATCCATGGATGCATCTTCTTTACCAAATAATATGTTTTCTTCTATTGATGTAGCGAAGAGCGCTGGCTCTTGGCTAACTAGACCCATTTGCGACCTCAACCACTTAACTTGCAGCTCACGTATGGGTACACCATCTATGAGAATATCTCCGGCAACTGGGTCATAGAACCTCTGCAAAAGCGATATCACAGTCGATTTTCCTGATCCGCTTCCACCCACAAGAGCCACAGTTTTTCCGGAGGGAATTTTTAGACATAAATCGTGAAAGATTAGGGTTTCGGGTCTAGACGGGTACATAAACTTCACGTGCTTGAATTGGACTTCACCTTTAATTTTCTCTAGAATCTGACCTTCTGTGTTGTTCGAATCAATATCGGGAACTCTTTTCATCACTTTGATAATCCTTTCCCCCACTACAATTGCCTCTGAGAAATATTTAAGATTTAATAAACCTCCACCAAGCGATCTGCAAAAATGTAAGATACCAAAGATCAAAACTATAGCGTGGTTTGTTTTGTGTCAAGAAAACTAAGGAGCCTTGAACTATAGTATGGTTTGGGTTAAAAGTTAAAACTATAGTATGGTTTGTTTTTGTGTTAAATCATATACTTACATGCCACCCATGGTAATGCATACGATGACTGCAAAGATGGTACCGCCTTTGGCGCCATGGTCCATAACCATTCGACTTCCGTACCAAGTCATAAAACCCCAAATGGCATAAGTGATACCATTGCTCCCAAGTGCGATTCCTTTAGCTAGTCCTTGTCTCACTCCTAGCTTAACCGAGCTTTTAAGCGCAGCTGAAAAGTTCGATATCATCTTCTTCTCACTACCAAATGCATAAACAGTTCTCACCAGTGAGATAGCTTGCTCGGCAATAGAACCAGCCTCGTTGTACTCTTCACGTATTTTCCTCGAGACGTTGATGAGGACTCGTCCGTACATCAGTCCCGGGATCAAAAGGAGGACGATAAACGGGAGGCTTACGATTGTGAGTCTCCATAACATGATGAAACCCACAATGTAGCTGGCGAAGAATGTGGACACTTTCATCAAAAAATTCGGTAACTGGTCCAAATCAAAATCATCAGAACCCGGATTAGAGACGAGAAAACACGTTTACAATGATGAATAAGGATATAAATGTGAGACCTTTTCACTGAGGACGTCTTGGATCACGAGACTGTCACTAGAGACACTTGTGATAACATCAGAGGTGCTTGTGACATTAAGATCAAAGTAACCCACATCTTGTCTTAACACTGCTCCTAAGTACCTTTGTCTCATTCTTGATGCTTGTCTCTCCCCTGTTCTTGTCCAGCAAAATGCTTCTGTTTTGTTTGTATTTGCAAAACCATTCAGAACTTAAATAAAAACTATAATCACAAAATTATATTCATTTAGTTTGGTTTTTTCTTCTTCACTGAAAAGACTTACCAGTGAAACATATCCCCCAAGCTGCACAAGCAACATAAAGCAAAGCTCTAGCTTTCTGTTAATTAATTACCAAGCATGTACATAAAACGGAAGATGCATTATATTAGTGCTCTTTTCTTGGGGAAAAGGAAAGAAATATAATATATACTCTTAAACGTCATAGATTTACTTCCTCTCCTTTCATGTCAAGATTTACATGTACATGTTTACATCTCAAAAACCAATTAGTAATGACTGAAATCAATGATTACATCTCTTATATTGGGTCCTTTATACTTCTCAAGATTCATCTGTCCTAACATATCTCGAGTGGTTTACATCACGCCATGTTGGTTCTACTTGCCATAACTACTTAGGAAGAATGAATGGAGACCAAAAAAAAAAAAAGTCAGAGAACATAGAGCAAAGAAGAGAGAAAAGACCTCCGATATGGATTGCATTAAGGTTTCATCACCAAATGACGAACCACCGAGGTCGTTCAGTAGTAATCCGATGATTAAAAATACAGTAGGAGTTAGGCAGCCATCACCGATGGATCCGATTAACCCTAATCCCATCAACATCCAATCCACACCGTCCGCGTGCATGAATATTGATCTTGTACTTTCCCAACTCTTCATCTTCATCTTCTTCATCCGTCTTCCTTTTCCTTCTCTTCTTGACTGTTTCAGAGAAAAAGCCTACAACAGCACCTTGACCTTAAGGAAATGACACAGCTCACGGTCTTCTCTCCCTTTTTTTGTTAATCAAGACCAAAAGGTTCTCATTTCTTGCGGTAATATTAAAGAGGAATCATATTTTCTTCTTTTTTTATTGTGTTTGATTTTCTCTTGTAATGTTATTTGTTCACGTACTTGATCGTTTTATATAGGAACTACCGATCGTGACAGAGAGTGACCGTTGGCCCGTTATAGTATACTGTATATCAATTTTTTTAGCTTGATACCATCAAAGTCTCTATTTTAATTCGTTTCTACCCGTTACTTTTATTTTTTTACTTCGAATGATTTTTTTTTGTTCAGTATCTATATTCAGAATGCATTGAACCACTAAAATAATTTTCCTAACAGCACCAATATATTATTTCTGCTAAAATACATCTCATGCTTTTGTGTCTCCTCCCACCTCGATCGTACTTCTGTTTTCTGTCCAAATTTTGATAACAAGAAACTCAATTGAATGCCAGAAGAATCGAATCTTATCTTTGTGAATAAAATTATATTTTTTTAATGGAAAACGTGACTAGAGTAGTACTATATATTTATTTTCTCGAATAGCCATCAATCTATACTATTAATGAAAGACCAAATGAATCATTTTTAAACAAATAACATACTCTAACCTGAGATGTTATCAAAATTATCATTGACTTTAGCTTTCTTTACGGATATCGTAGGAATTTATTAACAAACAAATAGTAAATATATAATACTGCCAGTTACCATTACAATTAAAATAATAGGCTGCATACAAGACCGGGCCTAGTTTTAAGTCGTATGAACAAAATATACATCATAACTAAAATTTAAACTTTTGTTTTGTAAGCTTTTACATATAATTAATAGTATTTTCTTAATATATGAGATAAAATTTTTAACTCAAGAAGAATAACAATAAAAAATACATATCATACACATATACAAAAAAAAAAAAAAAAGGTTTGAATTTCTCTCCATCATGATTCGAATCATATCCATACCCAGCCTAGGCCACTGTTTGCTACATTTTGACGTCATGAAGTGGTTAGTGCTGGTTGCATGTCTTATGGACTGAGAAACATGAGAGTTAGTGAGAACTTCGGCTATGCTGTCTTAAGTTTGGACCAGTAACTTCTACTTCAAAGCTACATTTTTCCATATGTTACTTAACCCATTTCATGAATCTACGACTTAACTTTATCTTTACGGTTTCTGTCGATGTGTGACTTAATAACATAAAAGGAGACTTATTTTTCTGTTTCTTGTTCTTTTATAGATTTGATTATAGTCGTGTGTTCTTATGACATGACATCAAAAAAAGATGCGATATTTTGAGCTATTTAGCTCAAACCCACAAAAGAAACGAAGCCAAAGAACGAACAAAACCGAACGAATCTTTAGAAAGAAAAAAAAAAAGATTGCAGAGAAGAAATTCTTAAACCGAACAAGTGACCTCCCGACCTAAGAAGCTAATGTCAGAGCCTTTTGATCTCATCTTCTGGTCAGTTTCTCTGTCTCTACCTCTTCGCGCATCAAGCACCAAATGTTGTCTGAACGTTGTGATGAACGCCTCTACTCTCTCGTTCAGCTCCTCATTCGATAACCTCCCTGGCTCGAATTCATCTTCTTCTCCAACAAAGTCCATAGCTTTCTTGTGAAAGACGCAATCTTTCACAGCTTCCTCGAATTCAGGACAAACCCTTTTCGTCTCTTCCACTACACATTTCTTGATCACTTCTTTTGGCTCGACGACGAGAAAGTCTTGGTCGGAACAAGCCCGTTCCACCACCATCTTTGTCTTCTTCGTCTTCTTAATCTTCTTCCCTCGCACCATCCTCAGTCTACCTCCTCGACGAGTCTTGAAATCGTGATGAGTCTCGTCGGAAATAGGACGAGTCGACGTGAAGTAAACGGCTAAGAGAACAACGTTGAGTAGAAGAAAGACCAGAGAACGCCATTGCTCGATCAAATACGATACAGAGGAGAAATGTTTCAAACAAGCCATCAAGAGAACAACAACCGCAGTCAACAACGCCGTACACATGTTCTCTTCCTCCACCTCCTCCTTCTCTACTCGAAGGTCTCTCTTCATCTCCATTATTGTCTTTCTCTCTCGTTCTTGCTCTGTTGTGTTTCTTTCTCCTCCGATCGGTGAACCTTGAGATTGGTCTTATAAGAAATTTTCAAGATTCAAAAACAAGAATTTGGTGGGTCCGATTGTGGAAGACCAAATGGCGAACAGAAAGAACAAAATGAAAAGACAGGAGAAGGAGAAGAAGAAGAAAGTGGAGGAGACAAAGAACAGGCATGCCTTTCATATCTGCTCTTATTCTAGACATCTTATTATTACTTTCTTCTCAGGCTTTTCTGATTTCCTCTGTTTCCTCTGTTTCCTCTGTTTTTCTGCTTTTCTTTTTGATATGTTTCCCTTTTTTTCCTTGGGGACCGTTTTCCTTAAAACAATCATTTTCAGCTTCCATTATATCATTATATATGCAAGTTTAATTTTAGACATCAAAAGAAGATATAATTTTGTTCAAACTTAACTTTTAAGATAAAATCAATCCATCTTGTTTGATTATAATATTTTAAATATCTGATTTTCATTTATCCATGTTAATTCACCAACAGGTTTCTCCATGCACAACTTTTTACAAAGTATGGTAATTATTAAAATTGACCTCATTATAGATACATGCAATAACTCAAAATGGGAAAAACCAAGTAATTTCTAATCTATTGGGTTTTATTTCCTTAGTGAAAGAAAAAAAATCAGAGAAGTGTTAGCTACTCAAAGTTAAGTTCAATGGGACACCGAATGCTAAACACAGAAGTGGGAACATTTTTCGCATAATATTGGGAATATGTAAACCAAATACTGTATACTTTTGTGTTGAAATATTGAATATAGAGAAATTAGCATGTATGACACTAAAAAAACGTGAAATTAAGTAACTATCACATAGTGAGCGTTAGGCTAAAATATTGACTATATAATATATACTAATGACAAAATTGCCCTCAAATAAGAAAAGAAAAAATGAGAAAAAACAAAAAATCTTCTCTCCTTTCTCCTTAACAAAAGTTCCAGGTCAAACAATCTCACGATATCTCTCATGTGACTTTAGATCAGAATTCCTCCGCCTCTAATCTATCTTCTTTCTTCAACTTCAATTGTTTCTATAGTTTATGAACTCAACAAAGTAAATTCAATTGATGGCGTTAGATGAGATGTGATTCTGCTTCTGCCTCTTACAAGTTCTTCTTTCTTTGTCAATTCATATGTGGTAACAAATCCGGCTTTATATGAACAGTTTGGTGATTGATCTTCTGTAACTATACTATTTTTCTGAAACTATACTATTTTTCGCCAAGAATAATTTTTTTTTTGATCTTTTGAAATTATACTATTTTTCGCCACGAACAAACTTTTTTTTAACAACAATCATTTTTTTTTCTTTCTAAAATTATAATATTATTCTGTATTCATTCACAGGGGTATTTTTGTCTTAGAGACAATCTTTTGGTTACTCACTTTATTTATTTTTGGCTATGGCTATAAGCTTAATAATGTTATCCAATATAGCTATTCAGCAAATTCTCCCTTGAATATACTTCTTGAGTAAAAAAAAAAAAAAAAAAAAAAAAAAAAAACTGAAAAACAATATGAAGTATGAAGTATGAAGTATAAAAATAATAATTAAATCACATTACACGCCTGCTCCTCTCTGTCTTGTTAATTCTTTCAAAGCAGTGTGGCCCCATGATTGTTCTTCTTTCCCAAACACATGCATTTCTGTTTTGCAAATGTTCTAATCCCCAAAACAATGTATACAACTATATGCTTATATTATTCGAATTGCACTAGTAAATTATTTAACATATATTTACTGAGTATTTTTTTATGATTAGATACATTCTAAAAGTTAAAAATTGTCAGTATTTAATATTAGTGTGTTACTGAACTCAAGAAAATCCATTTATAATCAACAAAAAGTTGAACATTTCAATCTTGATTTTACACTATACAAGTGGGAATTTTAAGACTGTTATCATTCTTTATCTTCATTTCTTGCTTTTGATTTTGTTTTTCGAAACAAATTTCTCTGAAACCAATTATGAACAGAACCACGCTTCTAAAGTTTTCGGTCAAGTTTTTACCCTTTTCATCCACCAATTTAGTTTACACCCAACTGGTCAGGTTTTGACATTTCAAAGACTTATGTTCGACTTGTTAGCACTTTCAAACTCACATGATTGGTTGTGATTTTCTCCCTGGTCACATGAATTACCACAGTTACAGAGCCAATAATAACTTGGTTCCCTGAGAAAAACACTCTCCAAGTTCCAAATGACTCAACTACATTGGGTTGTCACAATACGTTAAAGTTAAAACATATTCCATAAGATGTCAAGATAGATAAATACATACTTCTCAGCCTAAGACTTTACTTGATATATATGTCTCAAGAGTTCCCCTGCACAAAGATTTGCCAGTCGACCATCATCAGCCCTCAGACAAGGATTTAAACTGCAAATGACAAAAACGAGCATCAATCTTACTGAACAAATCCTGATGCTGTGAGTGTCAATTGAATTTGAAACTAATATGCGAGAAAACTCATAGTTTTGGATGTAAGACTAATAGTTTCACAACTGTGAGGCTTTTAATGAAAGCAATGTCATCTCAGAAACATGTTAGTGAGATTTGATAAATGTATTGTGTCTCTACTAGTAGACTCTGTCATGGACTTAATTTCACATAATTGAATGAAAGAACGTTGCAATAATGTACTCAAATTGACTTCTTCCACCATGAATAGGCATAAGAATATGAACAAAGTAGATAATTTACTCACCTGTGTGGCAACCTGAGCTGATTGTGGGGTTTCTCTAGATGACTAATGAATTAAAGTGGATTCAACTGAATCTTGAGCGTTGCTTTCTCTCTCTTCCACCTCTTTCTTCCCTAACGAACTATTATCATTGTTTTCATTTAAAGATCCCTTCTTTCGTTTCCTTTGGAATGTAAACCTCATAAGTCGACTTCCATTTGCTCTTGGAGACTCGCTGATTTGATTTGATACTACTGCAGGAAGTTTCGAGTCAAAGTACAGATTGACCAGCTCAGAACCCATTTTGGTAGATGGAGCCACGCTATCTTCTTCACCTACACATTTTACCAACACGTCTCCCTTTCTTGATTTCAAGTCTTCGACTGTTGATTGATTTGTTGCAATCACACTGATGACAGTACCATTTGTGGATCCTGAAGTCACATCCACATTCCTTGTTAGTGAAGTTAACCCGGGATGCAAATGAGGAAGCGGCTTTATCTCAGTCACATTTTCAGGTATACCTGACATTATTTCACCATACTCAACATTGATAGAGACTAAATCAGATTCTTGACATGCCTCCATCAAATGATCAGTAGGACTTACAAGGGAAGATGTACCACCCGAAGGTGTACCTGCCTCTATTTCACCATACTCAACATTAATAGGGACTAAATCAGATTCTTGACAGGCCTCCACCACATTTTCCATATTCTTGCTCTTTTTCCCTTTACGGATGATACTGATATCACCACTGTATAGGGTTCTTTTAAGCTGCAAATGTTCTTCCAAAGCTTTACAGGCATTAAGAGCATCCACGTCCTCTCTCTCTACCGAAATATGCGTCTCTATCAAATCTTCACCATCCGAAACTTCCATGGATGTCTTGGAACAGGGAAGATCAGACTGAGACTGACAAGGTTTTATAAGCTGACTTTGAGGCCTAACTGACCTAGCCTTTTGTTTCCCCCACCTTCTCTTTCTCATCCCTCGTAATTTGTGTGACTTGCTAGGTTTCTTGATTCCTAATGCGTTTGAGGGATTTGTTATCACCTCTGCACTACTGGCTCTAAGAGCAAGAACAAGACATCTTGTGTTTCCCGAGGTGCCAGTTTCATCTCCGTTCAATTTTCCTGAGCTCAAGTTTTCTTCGATATCATTTTCAGTTGTGCGTTGTTCCTCTTCATTTGCAGAAGGAGGTGATTTACTCTCTGAAGCCTTCCTTTCCAAAGCATGGATCCTCTGTGTACATCCATTTCTAGACAGCTCAAGCTTTTCACTAATGATATCGGCATTCAAGTCAGTCTCACAAGCATCACATCCTTTCAAAGTATTAACACTCAAACCATCAAACTGCTTTTCGTCATTTCCACATTCATCATCATGCAACGAGCTCTCATTCGGAAGCGAGTCACTCACGACAGAGAAGCAAGTATCTGCAACATCTATATCAGGATGCAAACTTCCAACAACAACCTCTGGATCAGCCTTCTGAGCAGAAACCGTTTCTTCTTCTTCTTCTTCTTCTTCCTTGTTCACCACTACATTACGTGCCTGCAGCTCATTAACCTTTGCTTTCTCCAATTTGTCTCTCACCCATCTCAACTCTGACCTCAGGTCAGTAATAATCTCTTCTGCCTCTTGAAGCTGATCTTCAAGCACATCAATCTGTCGTTGTTGGTTTGATGTTTCAATCTCTGCTTCGATTGTCTGTTACATAGAGCTCAATCAGTAAATAACAACAAGAAGCAAAAAAGTTCCAAAATTTTAAATCACTCTCGTTTTAAAAGCAATCTAACACACAAAGAGAGACAACAAAAGTAAGCCAACATCTTTATCTAAACCAGTAATCTTCTCAAACGAAATGATACACATTGATCACAATCCTGGAAATGCAAGGAATCGACCCCTAAATTTAGAACGTTAAGCTAGTTTGAGCGGAACACATGATTACCTTAGCGTCTATCATCTGTTTCAATCGAACAAGCAAACGAAGAGCTTCTTCCTTCGTTCCGGACAGATCGTGATGAAACCAAGCTGATTTTCGATCGGAAACCATAACCCTAGCCGCTGATTCCTTCGCCGTGTTTAGAATAATCTCCGCGTAAGCTTTCTTCAAGGCCGTCGTTTTCTGCCACCCAAAAACAAAACGAAACTCGCAATAAAAAAAATGGCAAAAAAACCCAGATAATGAAAACAAAAACCCAAACAGAAAATATATATATAAGAAATTGTACATCGGACTCTTCCATTGTTGAGTATCGTCTCAATTTCTCCCGCCGGAGAGCAGAAACTTGGCAAAGGAGAAAAAGCTCGCCTTTCACCGGTCGGTTAGGAACTGGAAACCTTTTTGTAATTTACCATTTCACCCTTGGAATCGGAAAATGAACAAAAACCATAAAACGACGTCACTGCAATTTACGTCGAAGGCATGAAACGACGTCAGATTAGGAGATGATGAAAATATATTTTCCACTTTAACACGCGCGAAACTTGAAGAGGTGTCACTTTAATAGATTTTCCCGGTTTTTTTTTTCACATTTCGTAAAAAGTAATTGAATATTTGAGTTATCATATGTGATATGATATAGGCCGTTGGATTTACTTACCGTATAACAAACATAAATTCGGCTGGGCTATTTTAGTCAAATGGGCTGGATTTATTTAAAATAAAATGGGCCTCCAATTCTCGATTAAACCTTAGAAACTGTCGGGACAACTTTTCAGTTTTTCACTGGTTATCAATCATAATCCAACTATATACATCAACAAATTTTAATAGATAGTCTTACATATTCATATTATACGAATTCGAATCAAATAGTCATACAATTTGTATTTGTCTGTGAAAACACTTGAGTGATAGGCATAATAATTTTTTTTTTTTTTTTTTTTTTTTTTTTTTTTTTGACCCAAAAAAAAAAAAAACGAAGGTCATTGGGTGAGTGAGAGACAATTTGTTAAGATTTTCTTTTTGGATGAGTCTATCATTTTCACAGCAATTGTGCTCGTGTATAGGTAGGTTAGTTAAAAACTATTTTAAATGTTATCATGAAAATTCCTACTTGTCTAATTTGAAAGTGCATATTTGACCATACCAAACCCATAGACCCAATTTGCTATCACCATAAAGGTGACAACACCAACGCACGATATACAGTAATTAATAGTATCATTCTCAAAAACATACAATAGAATATAGATTATAGGAACCTATTAAATTACAAAATTATGGACTCTAACCCAGTCATATGACTAACAAGAAGATATAAATTTATTTATCTTTTTGTTTACAAAATTAGATTAGAGTATGTTTTAGGGCTTCTTTTCACTTTTAGAACACACTTTGTGCTCAAATGGAAAACTAACCTCCTCAATTTTCCATTTTGAGTTTATCCAGTTTTTTCCAATTATTTACGAGAATATCATTACTTTTTCGATTGGTAAACCACTACCGAGGTCTACGAGATCTGCTTAAATACCAAGAATCCCTCACCTTCTACACTTAATTTTGAAAATACCATATCATCAATGTTGCCAACCACCATTTTCACCCAATTTGGAGCTCTTAATGCTCCAAAAACTCACTTTCGAGCTAGCTATGCTCCTTATTTGCTTTTTATTTCATCTCATAAACTCTTATTCATCTATTTTCTCTCCATTTTCATCCCAAAAACTCTATAAGAAAACTCAAATCTTGGGTCTTGGCATTTCCGATTGTTTAGCTTACGGTGACGACCGGAGTTCGTTATTGAAAGCCTAAATCGAAGTTCTTAGCCCTCGAAGAGCCTTTCTCCGGCGGTCAGATAACATTTCTTTCAAAAATCTAAGAATTTCAGTTTTAATCCGCGAATGTAGAACTGGAGGTCTATTTTTATTTAGTAGTCCTCCGTTGAAGTCTACTGATCAACGCAGAGTAGACCGCGTCATTTCTTTTTCAAACAAAAAAATTAGTCATAGTCCTTCACTGAGGGCTACTCCACGTGGAGGTTAGTTTCGTAACTGACCACAGTCAAACTTTGTTAGCGAGGTCTACACCTTAGGTCTACTACACGTGGAGGTTAGATTTGAAATTGACGAAGGTCAAACTTTTTCGCGAGGTCTACCTACCAAAAAATAGTTTCGTAGTTGACAAAAGTTTGACTTTCCTCAAAAAAGAGAGATTTTCGACGTTGAGGTCTACCATTGAGGTCTACGATGCATGTAGACCTTAGTTGAGGTCTACTCAAATATCTGGTCAACGCAAAAAATTGAGGTCTACCATCGAAGTCTATTAGAGGAAAGTCAAACTTGGGTCAACTGCAAAACTAACTATTTTGAGGTCTACTTTTTGGGGTAGACTTACAACGTAGACCTCCAGAAAAGTTTTGTCCCGATCAATTGCAAAACTAACCTCCACGTATAGTAGACCTCCGCAGAGATCTACGTTGTAGGCTTAATCGCGGTTTACTAAGTAGGTCTACCTATTAGGTCTATTATTATGTGTTTTTTTTGTAAATCGTTTTTTGGGTCAATATATCAAGTATTTAAGATTTAATGATAGAATAGACTTACTCGATAGATCTCACACTTTTTTATAGGTTTTAACCTAAACGTATCTTTGTTCTATTATAACTGATTTATTTGTATGAATTTTATTTTTGGTAGATGCTAATGTTTATGATTTAATTATTCATACATGTTTTGTTGTAAAATTATTTTTTATTTAATTTTTAATTAAAATTTAAGATGTTATTATGAGGTAAACCTTTAATATTATCTACGAGGTAGAACTTACTGGTATACCACATCGTCTGGAGTAGGCCTGGGATTATTTACCCATACCCGAAATACCGAACCGAACCGACCCGAAATACCCGAAACCGAACCGAACCGATATAAGACTATTTACCCAATGGGTAAAATATTTAAATACCCGTGGGTATCGGGTATTACCCGAACCAAACCGATATCCGATCGGGTTATCCGAATGACCCGAATTATAAATAATTTTTCTTTTTTTTTTTGAATATTTCTATCAGTTTTCGGATATATTACAATTTTTTATTTTTTTCATTTAATTTTTCAGATTTTCAGATATTTTTGGGGTTTTCGTGAATATTTTCCGAGATTTTGAATATATTTTTGGGTTTTCAAATATATTTTTTAGGTTTTTGGGTATATTATTAGGTTTGTGGCTAATAAATACCCGAAATATCCGAATCCGAACAATAACCAAAAATTTTTGGGTAATATTTGGTCTTAGAATTATGGACCCGAACCGACCCGAAACCGAAAATACCGACCCGATACCGAACCGAAACTCCTTAGGAACCTATATGGGTATAAACTTCATATACCCGATAGACCCGGACCCGAACGGTTCCTACCCGAACCCGACCCGAATACCCGAAGTAATCGAGGTATACAATTTTTTGTTTGATTATAAAAAAATATGAATAATTTTGCAATTATTTCAATTTATGGTTTTGGCAATTCCCACTATTATTTAACTTGAAATTAGTGAGGATAAGACATGGTATTTATTGCGCTGGACTCATGTCTGCAAATAGTGTCTAAGAAAATACCAAAATCTAGTAAATATGTAATGACGTTATATATCTTTAGTAATAGAATTAAGCTCTATACATTCGTAGTTAAGAAACCATATCATTAATCAACCATAGAAGCTATTCGAATATTTATATAAGACAAAAAAAGGTCAACAATGAAGGAAATTTTATGTTATAATTGCTTTGAAAACATTAATTAAAGATTACTATTTTTCCATTCATATGATGAACAAGAAGATAACAAAAATTAAAAAAAGACATCAAAGTCGACGACTACTCTGTACCATTCTAATCGACGACCGTTCAACGCGTCTGACTTGCAAGGCTTCTTCTCTCTGCAACCCCATTGGCAGATACCAAAAAAGAAACACCTTTAATTTTAATCCAAACCCAGAAAAAACCTCTAAACACTTCATCATCCATGGAGATCGGCTCGAAACCCATAAAGCTGCTTCCTTTATTCATCATCACTACTGTGTTCATCTTCCATCCTCATCCCGCGACGTCGGCTGCTGAAGACGACATAAGATGCTTACGAGGAGTCAGAAGCTCACTTACCGATCCTCAAAACGCGCTCAAATCATGGAACTTCGCGAATAACACCGTCGGGTTTCTCTGTAATTTCGTCGGCGTGTCCTGCTGGAACAATCAGGAGAACAGGGTTATCAATCTGGAGCTCCGAGACATGGGTTTGTCCGGTCGAATCCCAGAGTCTCTCCAATTCTGCGGGAGCTTACAGAAACTGGATCTCTCCGGCAATCGATTATCTGGTAACATCCCTACAGAGCTATGCAAGTGGCTGCCTTTTTTGGTGTCTCTTGATCTGTCGAACAATGAATTGAACGGTGAGATTCCTCCTGATTTAGCAAAGTGTAGCTACGCGAACGCTTTGGTTCTCTCTGATAACCGGTTATCTGGCCATATCCCGGTTCAGCTCTCGGCTTTGGGTAGATTAGGGACCTTCTCTGTCTCCAACAATGATCTAACAGGTCGCATTCCATCTTTCTTCAGCTCATCGAACTATTCATCTGATGATTTCAACGGGAACAAAGGTCTTTGTGGTCGTCCTTTGTCTTCGAGCTGTGGTGGATTAAGCAAGAAGAATCTTGCGATTATCATCGCAGCTGGTGTGTTTGGTGCTGCTGCGTCGATGTTGTTGGCTTTTGGGGTTTGGTGGTATTACCATTTGAAGTGGTCAGGAAGAAAGAGAAACGGTTTAACAGGAGAAAGAGGAGTTAGTAGTTTGGCTCAGAGACTTCGTAGCCATAAGCTTACTCAAGTTTCTCTGTTTCAAAAGCCTTTGGTGAAGGTTAAACTCGGTGATCTGATGGCTGCAACTAACAATTTCAGCTCGGAGAACATTATTGTCTCCACTAGGACAGGGACAACGTATAAGGCGCTTCTCCCCGATGGCTCAGCGCTCGCGGTTAAGCATTTGAGCGAGTGTAAGCTCGGGGAGAAGGAGTTTCGGTACGAGATGAATCAGCTGTGGGAGCTTCGTCACCCTAACTTAGCGCCACTTCTTGGATTCTGCGTTGTGGAAGAAGAGAAGTTTCTTGTTTACAAGTACATGTCTAACGGGACGCTGCACAGGCTACTGGAGACGAATGCGGTTGAGTTGGATTGGTCGACTCGGTTTAGGATCGGTTTAGGTGCTGCTAGGGGTTTGGCTTGGCTTCACCATGGAAACCGTCCACCGATACTTCACCAAAACATTTGTTCGAGTGTGATTCTTGTTGACGAGGATTTCGACGCAAGGATTATAGATTCAGGGCTTGCAAGGCTTGTGGTTCCATTAGATAACAATGAGAGCAGTTTCATGACTGGTGATTTAGGAGAGTTTGGTTATGTAGCTCCAGAGTATTCTACCACAATGTTAGCTTCGGTGAAAGGCGATGTGTATGGACTTGGTGTTGTCCTCTTGGAGTTGGTTACAGGGGTTAAAGCTCTTGGTGGAGAAGGTTTCAAAGGGAACTTGGTTGATTGGGTGAAACAGCTTGAAAGCTCGGGACGTATCGCTGATGCATTCGATGAAAGCATTCGAGGGAAAGGGAATGAGAAAGAGATCTTGAAGTTTGTTGAGATCGCTTGCAACTGTGTGGCTTCAAGGCCTAAAGAGAGATGGTCAATGTTTCAGGCGTATCAGTCGTTGAGAGCTATCGCCGAGAGACAGGGTCATTCGTTCACAGAACAAGATGATGACTTCCCTTTGATTTTCGACACACAAGAGAAAGAGAACCTGTGAAGTGAATCCTAAAATGGGAGGAGGAAGTAAGAAGGGATAATTAAAATGAGGTTTTCAGGATTATATTCATCTTGAGAAATTGTTTGTGTATTTCATCTTGTACTACTTTATATTGCCAAGTTAGTAGAATGAATTTGTAGACTGTATGTTATTGTATAAAAAAAAACAGTAAGTGTATATGCTATGTTTTTTCTCCTGTCATATTCTTGATCAAAATCTGGATTCTGAAAAGAGTTTAAAACATGGATTTCATTTTTCTTTTTGAAGAGCAGTAAGTGTTTCTTTTCTGCAGTCTTGGAAGAGTGAAGAAACAATTTTCACTTGTGTATTCTTTTAAGAAGAAAAGAAAGAAAGTGCAAAACTGGAATCTGTGTCCCATGCAGAACAGGATAAAGAGGGTTTTTTCCTCTGGAGAATCTTGCTTTAAGGGTCTGCTTCTCGATACAGTCAAAATCAAACCCAGAAAAAGAAGCTAAAGAACGCAACAAGGAGAGAGAAGCATCTATGCTCACTCCTTCTGTATTTCACTTTGTCAGATTTCCAAAGTTCAGAAGAACCCAAAAATGAAAATGCAAGTGATTCCAAAGTTGTGCAAGGACAAGCTTCTAAATAAGAAGCAATATCAATATATCATGGAGCCTCTTATATAAATATCAAGTTGTGGAGAAATGTTACTACTTGCAAGGCATAAATTATAATAACAAGCAGTAATTTAAGGGGGGAAATGAGTTATTGAAAACAGAGCAACTTTAGTTATTGGTTTGCTTTAGCAGAGGAAACACAAAAAGCAAACTTTAAAGTGAAATAGATTTAAAAAGAAAAATAGGATGAGGAAAACAGGAAACACAGAGTTAGATAAAAACATAAACAAGCCTATAATTAATACAAATGTTATTACAAAACCCTACAAAGTCTTAGTATCTGCCTCAATCTTCTCTACACAACTTCACTTGTGAAAGTTTTCAATCTTCGCACATAATGTTCTAAAAGAGGAAAAAGAGAGCAAGACTTTCACGTTCCAAAACGCTACAGAGCAATAAGAGACATCACCTTTGCAAAACAGAGCAAGACTTCACATGCTATGAGTTCATAGCACATATCTGAATCTGAAGTTATGGTTTGCCGTAGACAAAAATAGCTTCTTGACGTTGAAACGCAATTGAGGGGTCGCGTAATTCAATATGTGTCTGAAAACGGTGGAAAAACTGAAAATGAACGAAGTCCACATGAGATTACACATTACAGTTATACATGAAATTATAGGTTAATATCTAATGGAAAAGTTTGCATACCTTACACATCGTACATATCAAAGCTATATCATACTCTTGGTGGCAGTCTCGAAGTTTCTGCTTTCCTGAAGAAAAGAGTTTTGAAACAAAAGCTTAGTAAAGTTGAGTTGTTTCTGCAGTAGAACTTTAACTAAAGTGGTCAAGTTCTTCACAAGTGCCTTTAATTCTCTTTTAAAGCATAAAAATTAGAGAAAGAAGAAGCTTTTACTAAAACATGATAACATCTTTAAGGCATAGAAATTAGATAAAGAAGAAGCTTTTACTAAAACATGATAACATAATCTGCTTTCAAAAGACGAGTTCTTTAATGGCACAAATTGTTCAAGGACACTGAAAAGAAGGAAATAGTAATAATTATGCATGTTTACAATCTTTATAGAAACCAGTGATTATCGGTATCTGTGTAAAGTTACACCCAAAAATATCTTGAATTGAGCAAACACTAATACTCAGAAGATTAGTTTTCTTGTATAAACATACTTAAACCAACTTCAGGACAAAATTCTTAAAAGGCTTGATCTTTGTTAGCAAACTCAAAGAAGCAAATGTAAAAGATCGAAACTTGAGAAAAGATAAGAACCTGTTGTGGATTGGATCAGGTCCATTTGGAACTTTTCGCTTGCTCACATGAAACAGATACACATCATTACTACTAAACCGCAAACTCTTGACCTTTTCTGTTGATGGAACACCTTGTGCAGAGTTTGCTAAGATACCGACAAGAAGAAACACAATAATACCCAGAGACACAAGAGCTCCAACCAAAGCTCTAATGCCATTTCCACCCATACTGCAAACTTTGTCCCTACAGCTTCCTGTTTAGCATGAACAACTGACCAACCAAACCCAAGAATAGACTGAGCAGAACATCCATGATGTGGGTGAAGTGACTGTCACATAAATAGAGAGAGATCTTTGGACAGAAGAAGCTCAAAAAAGGGGAAAGCGAAATGGGAAGCAAAAAACAAGCATTTAGGTTGTTTTTATATACCTTGAAAGACAGATCCGTGATTGGCCCTATTTAAAGATGAATAACACAAAGCAACATTATACATACGTAGGTGTCCACGTAGAGAGAGAGAGAGAGAGGAAATAAGAGGAAGAGAAAGTTAGAGAAAACATATATTTATGTAACATATGGGCCCGTTGAGTGCATTTTTCTTTGCTTTGATTTGTGAATTTTCATGCAGCATACCATCGGGGACCTCACAAGCTCCCCTAACTACATATATTTTTTAAACCATTTAAAAGCATAGGACAGTGTACCTTTTGTGACTGAGTATTAGCAAGCCTACTACTTTCTTTGCCACTATCTTAAATCACTTGGAAGTTTTCTTTAAACAATAAGAAAATCAATTAAGAATGTAACAAATCATAAGTGAAAAAAACAAACCACTGAAAAGGAGCTACGGCTACAATTTTCTTCTCTGTTAAGTATTCTCCCCCTACCAAAAGCCAATTAGCACAGACGAGAAAAGAAATGTAAGCTTCTTCTGGTACTCTTTCTGGTAATCTCTTCAGCATTTTCAAGATATAAGTTGGAATCTTATAAGAGTACTTACTACACAATGCCTCCAAGAAAATGAGAAGAGATATGTGCATAAATAAATAAAAAGATTTAGAAAACATATCCAAATTGTGAAGAAAAGAATCCATATCTGATTGACAGCTAGTGAAGATTGAACCAGTTTGTTTCCATGTCACAAGCAAACTTCCTTTTGGCCTTGGTGAGAAAGAGAAGCTTGCCTTATACATAGTAAAGCCAAAGTTTAAAAGAGACCTGGTCCCAAAATTTTCTTACTATATATCTGTTTCACCTATATTATTTAGGGATCTTACACATGGTCAGGATAGTGTCCTTCTAGTATTGATTCTTACAGTGATTGTGTGACCAAAGACATCCCCAAATTTCCCTCTAGATATTCCAAGTTACATGCTCTATTGAAGAGTTGTTTACCAAAGTAGATTAAAGTAGAAAGAAAGGGAAGAAGGATTCAACACATACCTCAGTTACGTCACTTTCATAAAGGTTTCTTTAGTTAGAAGACATGCTTAGAATAAACATTGATGTATATCATACATACATATAGAAATCATGAGTAGCAAGTTGCTCTCTCAGACCTTAAGAGCATCAAAAGAAGCCATATGTAATGGAAAAAAAAAGGAGGAGAAAATCTAACTGACTTCATATCTCAAAATGTGTACAACTATATTTCTGCTTCACAAACACACAGGTCGGCATAAGACTGCACCTTGTTTCCATCGACTTGGCAACAAACAAAATTGCGGTTGATAGACAAAAGCACCTGCAAAAATTACACTAAGAACATGAGACAAGAGAAACAGAAATGAAAACGAAATGTTCATGTATGACATGGCAGAATCAAATGCTGAAAATCAAAGCATTTGAGACGTAACAGCCAGAGGAGTAGTAAGATATATTTATCTACATCTGAAACAACTTACTATAATATTCAGAGGTTGGAACAAACTCGCTCTTCAATCTCAGCCTCTGTTCACTGCCTTTAACCTAAAAAATAAGACCGTATGTGACCATTGAGGTTCACTGTGGCTTTAAGATTTTCTTGGCTTTTGAGCCCATTTTGGTCCATATATGGCCAGATGTGTCCGGCCGAACCTTCGATCAGTCATCTGTATGAAATTTTTCTCATCAACATTCGATTGACCCCATGCATTACACAAGTAGTAGAAAGGAAATGGTTACCTTTTCAAGGCATCCGCATGAATCGAGCATTGTGGTTCGTGAGGGGTACTCAACCACCTATATAAGGACATATCCAGATGAGCATGAGACATACACAGTGACCCAAAAATACTTATAAGATGGTTTAAGAAGGGAAATACATAGCTACTCACAATAAATGTATTTTCCCCAATGGCTGCCGACTTAGATATCTGATCCATCAGAACCTTATAATCAACCTCCATGTACGGTGGTGTAACGCTGATATAATCAAATGCTCCATCCTTACCTGATATTAACAGATACTATTAAAAGCTGAAGCTTGCAAGTAATAATGAGAGATGAAATTTGACAACTGTTAAGCGTATTCAAGACTAGACATGCCTACTAATTTATCAGCACGTTCCAAGAAGTTTTCGACTCGAGCAGTGTGTATAACCGAAGCATCAACAAAACCAGTGTGTTCCAAGTTTGGTTGCAGAACATTTGAAACAACCCAAGGATCCATCTCAACAAAGTGTGCCTGTGGAGAATAAGTCAAATTCTGCTTAGCTATCAAACAAGATCATACAAAACAAATCCAGCCATAACAGTTATTTATTACTTTATTACCTCAGAACATCCTCGACTGATTGCTTCAATTCCAACGGATCCTGTACCACTGTACAAATCCAACCACCTTCCAGGACGCAGAGCCGTCGGACAACCACCAGCAGCCTATAAAATGAGGATTAGAATCAATCTTGGAATGTTAATCACAGAAAACAGTGACATCTCCAATCTCACGTGATAATTTTGTCTAAATGCAGAAGCTCCTAAGCCTATCCAAAAAGTAAAAACAGTCCATTTCTCATTACTCTTACCTGGAGAATTCCAAAAGCTGCCCCTTTAACAACTTCCATCATAGGTCTCACATCCATTCCCTTAAGAGAAAGCAATTTCTTTCGTTTGGCCGTTCCAGCAAGAACCTAATACACAATCCGGAAAAAAAATGAACAACAGAAGCCCCCCAAAACTAAGAACAGAAATGCTTGAAAAAACACCATGAAACAAGCAAATGCACACCTGAAGTAACCTATGAGTTGATCTTGGCTGTGCAACAACTTCTTCCTCTTTTTGGCTGTTCCTTCCACTCCTTTCCTCTTCTTTTCTTCTCGTCTTCTACAATGTATGTGTTTAAATGATCCAACAGTAAGTCAGAAACTTTCCACAACTAAAGTTTCAGCTCTCAACAATTTATCAGAAAAACAAGTATGGAAAAACAGAGATGAAAAAAAATCAACCTTGGATTGAGATGAAAAGTCACTGGCATCATAACCATATCGTTCCAGCAACAATTTCTTATCCTCCCTTGCCAAATCAGTTCCTAAATCTGATTTCACGGGGAAAAAAAAAAACACACACACAAGAAATTAATTAATGAAAGATGGTATCACGAAATCTATATGTATGATTTTATGAAAGAAACAAAATTTCACACTTTTACGGCTCGAGACGACAGTGACGACGGATTTTCGAATACGCAGTGGACTAGAAACTCCGAAGACGTGAATTTTGGGGAAAGAAGAATACGAGACACCCAGATTCTTATTCATGTCGATGTTGATTCGTAATGGAGAGACTATGGGAGATGATAACACGAACGCCATTGCTGAAATGAAAAGGTTTCGAATTTGGAGCTTGCAAAAATATGTTTGAGCTTCTCAGTAGCAGACCAAAAGAAGACGAAGGATAAAATAAACTAAACCCTCTTTCTCAGCAAGAAGTTCTAAGTTTAAGTTTAAGTTTAAGTTTAAGTTTTAAGTTTAAATGTGTTGTAGATTACAGCCTGAAACATCATTGTAATCCAAGAAAGTTGATGCTTACTAATAAGATAACTTATTAAAAACCAGATGAAGATAGTTCTTGAAAATCATAAATTGTCTGAATTTTAAGATACAAGAGAAGCAACAACAACAACAAGAAGAAGAAAAAACGAAGGATCTAGTAATCGAAATCATTCAAGAGTTGAGGAAACTGTGAGAGCATCTCTTGGTCCTTATCCAATATCTCATCCACAAACGAGCTCGCAGAATGACATGTTCCCGAGGCCTTGTTATCAATCTTGTGAGAGCTGCATTCAGCTTGGCTGTTGAAGTTTTCGTTCTGCGCAAAAGTGAGGTTGCTAGTAGCAGAGGATCCCATTACTTGCGTTTGAGAACTCAGAGGCAAAACCGGATCCGAGAGAAGAAAATCACTCCAGCGGAATGTAGTACCAGTTGGTGGTTGAGCCACTTGGTTTGGCTGAGTGATACTAGCAGAAGACGACGAGGAAGAACATGAAGATGTGGTTCCATTGAGAAGATGATTTGAATGGTTAGAGAAATGGAATGGAGCACAAGTTTGGAATTCAGATGAAGTTGGATTCGTAAACATCATAGGAGAGTTGTTGTAATAACTCTCATGGCTTGTTGTGCTGTGCCTTATCATTTCCCAAGCTGAGTTTGATTGTGTGAGTATAGAGTTGTTGTTAGATGGCTCTGTTTTGAAGTTTCTGACAAAAGCTTCAGATGCATTTCCATGGCCGCTACTAATGTTTCTGAATTCCGAAAGGACCTGAGAGACCGGTTTGTGAGTCACTGGATCTATCCCCATTTTCATCAGCTTCTTCTTCAGCTTCGTGTTCCAATGGTTCTTCACGTCGTTGTCCGTTCTTCCTGGAAGCTGTCGCGCAATCGAAGACCACCTGAAAGCATCAGAGATTATTGTTATCATTACCAAATGAAAATGTTATCAAGTCTGATAGATTCTTGTCATTTGTTTAGAAAAAGTTAGTTAGCAATTAGGTCTCTTGTTTACCTGCTGCCAATGATACTGTGACACTGTATAATAAGCTCTTCTTCTTGGGGAGAGAAGCTGTCATGTTTAAGGTCAGGTCTTAAGTAATTAGTCCATCTCAGTCTACAGCTCTTTCCACATCGATTCAAGCCTGCACCAAAGAAGGAAAACAACTCAGAAATCAAATAAGAAGATAAGGTTCTTGAAAGAAAGAAGAGATTATTTGGAAAAAAAAACCTGCTTTTTTGGGGATCAAACTCCAGTTTCCAACACCATGGATTGCAACATAAGCAAGGATCTTAGCGTCTTCTTCCGCAGTCCAGAGACCTTTCTTGACATTGGATTTGTCACAACATGGAGGCCTTCCCATTTTCTTTTGGTATTGAGACACAAGAGAGAAGAAGAAGAAGAAGCTGAGAAATGTCTGAAAGTACCACAAGAAAGGCTTTATGGGAAATAGAGTGATGCAATGCAAAAGCTCTGAGACATGTCTAGAGAGAGAGAGGGAGAGAAGGTGAGGATCTCATGCTTGGAGGCTCCTAATTAACGGTAATTGCATGATTGTTACACTTCATTAGAAATATAGAGAGTTTCGAAGTGCATGACGTAGTTTTAGAACAACTATCATCTCATGTACACTATGCATATTGTATAACAATACATAATTCAGTTATCATGTAATGCTTGCTTGATGTTTTGATGATGATAAAATAAACTGACTTTTACTAAGTTTTTGCTCTAATTATCAAAACCATAAGGGAACATAACTCAACATGAAACCAGAAGCTTATTAAGAAGATGTGAGTAGACATTGGAGCAGAGATTTATTTTTCGGTATTGTTCTAAATATGTTTTTTATATTGACGGAAGGGTTTTCTAAACCGAATCGCGAAAACCGGTTTTTTCGCTATACAAAAATTTGGATTCTTTTTAATAAAGAGCTTTTTGATTTTACTTGTTGATGATGTTCTTTAAGATGAGCAAGCTTTGCAGCTCTTTCTGCAATATCCATGGTCTGCTTCTGAACCAACCATGTAAGTTGGATTCTTCTCGCATTCCCCTGCTTCTGCCCATTTCGGGCAGCCCTCGTTCTCGTCCACACACCCAGATTGCTTCTTAGACAAAGAAGATCTGTCGAATGACTTCACATGAATCCATTTGGTCGCTGACCATTTCTCTCCCTCAATCACTGGACAGCTTCCATGTAAACTGTTCGAATCTGTGGTTGCATTGGGATGAAGGTTGAAGAAGAGCAATGCGTCTCCTTTCATCGGTTTCACTGCAAAATATACAAATTCAGTCAGATATTGCAATATACATACCACTTGAATCCCCATATGTAGAGTGTTCTTTACCTGCATAACCTTGTTTTGCACATTCGGTCCAGCTATCGTCTTTGGGTTGAGTTTTTGCACCCTTTCAAGAATGTGAACAAATTGGATTGAGATCCAAATCTCACGAGTAAGTTAACAAATTATGGAAGGAGAAGGGGATGTTATGTGACTTACCTTCCACATGGGAAACACTGTTTCACCGCCCTTTTTGACATTGGACAAGTACATCAACACAGTGGCGACCCGATGACCACCAAGCTCTAGGTTTACCTGGTCGTGAAAGTAGTCGAAATGCGGTTCGTATTTCTGACCGTTCTCATAGTGCAGTATTTGCATGGCTTCCCCATTTTCTGATCCACAAGACAGAAGAAACATAGATGAGCTGATTATTATCTACTACAAAAGGATTTAGTAAGAAACGAGATTAGAAAAACTATACCCTCTGGGAAAAAGGTCCACGCAGCAAGTTTTGACTCGACATTAGCTACTATATCATCCTGCACAAAACACAACATTCAAGTCTTTTAAGCTCAAGGGTCAACAGCAATCAGCGAATCACAAAAACCATTAGAATATCAAGAGTTGCATTCAAGCTTCTACTTTGTCTAATCACAAAACCGCAATGTCAGGAAACACATCATAAACCACAGCCTCTCACATTCAAAAGATTTACAATAGCAAACAGATTTGCTATGGATTCTCCACAAGTTATGACTTTTTCAAGATGGATCATTCAGAATAATAGCAACAAAGCTCACCTGTCTTTTGGAGAGAAACATTCCAGAGCTTGTGCGTACTTCACTCTCTACGCTCTCACCTGAATCATTATCCGCCACCATTGACTTCTCAAGCTTTCCTTTCGCCTACAAGCATTGTCAAATCCCAAGAAAAAGGTTGCTTAGATTCAGTCACAGAACATTCTTTACATCTATTTTAACTAATGGAGAAAAAATCAAGAAGAAGTTTGATTATACCAATTTGATAAAATGATCACATTCTTCATCTGTGAGAAGTCCCTTGTATAAAAAGACCCTGGAGAAACCACAAAAGTCACATACTTTAGATCAAGATTACCAACAACAAAAAAACAATAAAAATTTAGAGTGTTTCTCTGATACGCAAAAGCACAAACCTGGGAGTCCAAGAGAGCTGAGTGACACGAGTTGGATCAAAAATAAGAGAAGAAGCACTCGTTTTCTGCTTAATCACAGACCCACCATCTCTGCCCCGAAAAAGGACAAACAATTCTCAGTCAACTATTTCGAAAAGCACACAATCTAATCCATCTGCATCATAATCTAAAACATAACTCGAGTGAGATGAGCTAACCTATTACTCCATCGAGGGAGGAAGCGAATAGAAGCAGATGAAATCCGAGGGAAAATCAGGATAAGACAGAGAGAAAACGCGAGAAAATTCCGATAATCCATCCGAAATATTTTCCTGAGAAAGACTTGGGCTTGGCGTTGGCGTTGGCGTTGGCGACGACGAAATGAATTATATAATTCTTCTCAATTCTCACCCCAACAATTATCTCCGTGTCAATTTGATTCCCATAGTTTTGCGATTCAACAATTTTGTCCCTTTTACAAGTATTAATGACGCCCACTGTATTTTTCTGCCTTTGTTTTTAATTCCACTTTTGGTAGATTCTTTAACTCTTTTTTACCAGACAACATTTAATTCTGTTGTTGACCGATGAATACAGATGGTGTATTGAAAGTATGATTTGAAGTGATTCAAGATGATTTGTATTAAAATGACAAATCTAGTGTTATTCAAATTTGATTTCTAAAAACTTTTTTTAAATCCAGTGTTATTGAACTTATGATTTTAAAATCCACTAAAAATATTTTTAAAAGTGGATTTTAAAAGAAAGATTTGATTCCAGAGTGATTTGGGGAGATTTCCTTGTTAAAAATAAGAGACTTCAAATCACATTCAAATCACATGGTTTTAGGTGGATTTTAGAATATTTTAACTAAAATCATTTGAAATTCTATGATTCACACAAAACCATCTAAAAACTCACTAAAAATCAAATCACTCTAAATCACTCCAAATCTCACTTTCAATACACCCCCTAAAATTTTCTTTTGAGTCATCTGATCTGATTTTACAAAGTTACCCACCAAGTTCCAATATAAAAAGATCGGTTACCAAAAAAATACTCCACTCATTAATTACAAAGTCATATCAGAAGATGGGTTTGAATTAATAATACATTTAAGCCCACTATAGGCCCGAAATCGTATTGGGCCATTAAAATTCCCGGCTCGCTTTCGTGAAGGCCACGTGTCCTTTACCGTACGTACGGAAAACCCTAAATCTCATGATTATGGGGGGCATTGGCCAATAAGAAGACTCCTTTAAATACACAGCTTAAGGGGCGCTTTCTCAAACCCTAGCAGTCGTTTTCCGATTTTGCAGAGAGAAGGTGAAAGAGAAATCGAAAACGATGAAGGTTATCGGTGCTTTTCTCCTTGCGAAACTCGGCGGAAACGAGAGCCCAACCAAAGATGATTTGAAGAAGATTTTGGAGTCCGTTGGTGCCGAAATCGACGAGGAGAAGGTAGATCTGCTGTTTTCTCTGGTGAAGGATCGCGATGTCACCGAGCTGATCGCTGCTGGGAGGGAGAAGATGGGTGCTCTCTCATCTGGTGGTCCGGCTGTTGCTGTGGTCGGCGCCGGAGCTGGAGGAGACGCTCCATCCGCCGCGGCTGAGCCAGCGAAAGAAGCGAAGAAGGTCGAGGAGGAGAAAGAGGAATCTGACGATGGTGGCATGATGAGTCTCTTTGATTGATTCAGCTTATGACGGTGTAGGATCTGATTTGCTTAGTATCGTCTCGTCTGATTGTTGATTTCTAGAGTTTTGTGGGTTTCAGTGAACGGATCTGTGTTTCTACCTTTTAAGGATTATTTCAGTGTTAAAGACTTTTATAATCTATCGTGAACAGATGTTATCTCAATCATATGCTTGTTCTTCAAAATTACATGGTTTTCACTCGGTAGTCGAAAAATTGTGGATGATCAATGATATGAAATTGGTAATTCAGAGTGAATTGGTAAATGTGATTTTGAAATATCTGATCATATAAAAGTCATTTCAATTTGGTTTGTTTGTGGCTTAGAATGTGCGAACGAATGTATGTACAAATGTGTTGGATTTTCACTTAGATACACACCAAAGAGAAATGGTTTATTCTGCAGAATAGCATCTTTGTTGAAGATAGTTGGGGTCTAAATCTCTCGACTAAGATTGTTTTATCACCTTTCATGTAATAAATCGAAGATGTTCATGTAGATTTACCAAGAGCAGTAATTTGACTAGTGAACAACTAAACCATTACTTTACCAGAGTCTATCCTCCAAACCTGATTTGAGCTTCCAACTTTATTCTTAATGGGCCTCTCGAAGCCCGAGTTGATGATAAACTCACCGTTTGGAACTTTGGATGTAGGACCAGAGAGAATCGTAGAGCTGTCGTTGATCTGGGATTATTCAACTGACGTCACCCCAAAGATGAAAGCATCGCGAAGCATGCTTCTCTAAGCGCATCCGTCATCCGCGTACTAAGACAGTCTAATTGACATCAAACTAGTCGTCAATTTCATGTTTAAATATGCAATTAACATTTTAAATTGATCAGCTAGTAAACCATTTTTCTTGATATCAAAACATCGAATGATTACCATTTTCTTGATATCAAAACCTAGCTAAAAAAAACAAAAAATGATACATTTTTTTAACAAAGGGTTTGCAATTTAAATAACGAAAATGTTACAACTATGACTCAAGGTCGTACAGTTTTTACTTTTTAGAGATCTACAAAGAGAATGATACTTTCCTTATGTAAAATGTCCGTATCATTCTATCGCTATGTCATTTCTTTCAGAATTTTTTTTTTTTTTTTTTTTTTTTTTGGTGGGAAATTGAGTTGTTACATAAAAAATTAAGTTTCAAAGTTCATAGACTCGTGACCAGAAAAACTAATAAAAAAAAAAAGAAACGAATAACGTAATTATTCATACAAAAGATAAAAAAGAAACGTCATTAATTTGGCGGCTTAGCTTTTAACGTTTTCTTCATAAACGAACAAAAAGGCACAACTTGTAGTCGAAGGAGTATTAATTTACCACAGTTGA
Organism: Erythrophleum ivorense; assembly: GCA_026724425.1. Taxonomy (NCBI): domain Eukaryota; kingdom Viridiplantae; phylum Streptophyta; class Magnoliopsida; order Fabales; family Fabaceae; genus Erythrophleum; species Erythrophleum ivorense. The sequence continues at coordinate 233,058 of JAIUCV010000876.1, forward strand.
CTAGACTTATAAAACTACAATGACCAAATAAAATAATAATTTCGTTAGGGAAAACATGAATTTTGGCTCTTACTTTACAGAATTTTGTACTATGAAAAATGTTTTAGTGGCTCCTCGCTTGATGCCAGGAACAAAGCATATATATACAGACAATTTTCTACACACTTTACCTAATCCTAAAAACAAAGATCGTAAACGACAAAGCGTAGTGACAAAACAATCGTAAAAATTCCAACATAAAGTATAAAAGATATAATATGATCAGTTTCCTGGAAACTAATCAAAGATTTCGTGACACATTCCTCGGAAACTTGAGAGTATATAAATAGTGACTGAGAGGCATGAAGCAATGAAACAAAACCAGAGCACACTTGCCAAAGTACTCAAAGAGAAAAAAAAACAGACACAAATTGTTTCGTGTAACACAAGCAAACACAAAAAGAGATGCTTGAAATCGGAGCAATATGGGGACTAACCGGCACGACGGTGACAAGCCTTATGTTCGTTTGGGCGATGTACTCACAATACGTCCCTCCCCATCTCCGATTCTACGTTCAGAAATACACTCGCAAGATGATTGGATGGATGTCCTTTTACGTTCACATCAGGTTCACCGAGTACACAGAAGAAGGTCTCAAGAGAAGCGAGAATTATGACGCCATACGCAACTATCTATCGGCCAATTCCGCGGCTCGTGCAAAGAGACTAAAGGCCGACGAATCGAAAAACAGCAGATCGTTGGTGCTTAGTATGGACGATCACGAGGAAGTCGAAGATGTGTTTGAAGGTGTGAAGGTGACGTGGCATTCGAACATGAAAGTGAGTCAGAGTAAGGCTAATTATTTTAGCCGAAACACCTCGGACGAGAGAAGGTTTTTCACGCTTACTTTCCATAAGCGACACAGAGGCATGATCACAACGACCTACGTTGAGCATGTTTTGAGAGAAGGGAAAGAGATTGGGATGAGTAACAGAGAGAGGAAGCTTTACACCAATAACTCGAGTAAAGAATGGTATCCTTGGAGCTCAGGGAAGTGGAGCAACGTTCCTTTTCATCATCCTGCTTCGTTCAATACTTTGGCTATGGATCCTGAGAAGAAAGAAGCGATCAAGAAGGATCTGATAAAGTTTAGCAAAGGGAAAGATTATTACAAGAAGGTTGGGAAGCCGTGGAAGCGGGGTTATCTCTTGTTTGGTCCCCCTGGGACAGGGAAGTCGACGATGATATCTGCAATAGCGAACTTCTTGGAGTATGATGTTTATGATCTTGAGCTAACGACGGTGATGAATAACTCAGAGCTGAAGAAGTTGTTGCTTGATACAAAAGGCAAGTCTATCATTGTGATAGAAGACATTGATTGCTCTCTTGAACTTACGGGTCAGAGAAAGACGAAAAAGGAGGAAGATGATGAAGACGACGATGAGGAGAAGAAGAAGGATGTTGAGAAGAAGGAGAAAAAAGAAGATGAGAAAAAGAGTAAAGTGACACTGTCAGGGCTTTTAAACTCCATTGATGGGTTATGGTCTGCTTGTAGTGATGAGAAGATTATTATATTCACAACGAATTACGTGGATAAGCTTGATCCGGCATTGATACGCAGAGGAAGAATGGACAACCATATTGAGATGTCCTTTTGCAGGTTTGAAGCGTTTAAGGTTTTGGCTAAGAACTACTTAGAGATCGAGTCACACGGTTTGTATGGAGAGATCGAGAGATTGTTTGGGGAAACAGACATGTCCCCTGCGGATGTTGCAGAGACTTTGATGCCGAAATCTGATGAAGAAGATGCGGACATTTGCATCAAGCGTTTGGTCAAGACTTTGGAGGAAGAAAAAGACAAGGCGAAGAAGCTGGCTGAAGAAGAAGAGAAGAAGAGTGTAGAGAAGGAAGAGAAGAGGAAAAAGAAGAAAGCAGATGAAGAAGAGAAGAAGAAGAAGACAGAGGAAGAAGAGAAGAAGGAGAAAGAAAAGAAAGTGAAGGGTGCGGGCGAAAACGGAGACGTTTCTAAGGAAAATGGTGACGCCTGATGAATTTGTTTATTGTGTGTAAGGTTGTACTAGTTTGGCATGGTGTTGCTAAATAAATTTTAAATGCAATGGTAAGTTATAAACTTCTGATACATATTGGTTTTTAAGAATAATACAAAAGACAAGATTTTAATTTAAAAATATATATATATACATATATATTTGCATTATCCTATATATAAAAACTTAAAGAATTTAGGAGTCTCTCTATGGATGGCATATTAAACTGTTTTATCTTATACTTTTGATGTTACATTTTTTTCTGATTCGATTCCATATATTAATAGTTCTTTTTTTTTTATATTGCATTTAGCATTAAAACTGAAAAATTATTGTTCTACTGATGGGTTATCTTAGCTATCTTGGATAATTTTTCAGGTTATCTTAGATAATTTTCTCTTATAATTTTCCAGTTTTCAGTTCAAAATAAATATTCTCAGTTGTTGACAACAACACAAAATTCAATTTTCCATATACTTATGTTTTCAATTTTTTCATCTTCAAATTTATGAGTTTCTGTTTTTAGACTAGATATTATATTGAAGTATTTTCTTCTACGGCAATTTTAGTTAACTAAATCTACTTTCTCTGCTCTAAATTTAATTATTTAAAGAACCTATAGATATGTGACCCCAAAACTATTGAGTATTGACAAATGTCACCGACGACTATAAATTTTTTGAGAAAATTTGGAAATATACGTACTTAGGGGGAGGTTTTTAATTACTACCCTAGTTTTTTTTTTATTTTGAAAACTACACTTTTTTAGTGAACGAAATTAAAATAATAATTACATAATATTAAGATTTGATTTTGATTTTGTCTCATTTTAAAATGATAAATATTCCTAATTATCTGTATAAGATTTTATTAAAATATTACTTTTTTGACCCTATAGTTTGATGAAGAGTAGATTAATATATGTATGAGATTAAACTAGTTTATATAAAACTCCAGAAATAATTAAATTTATTTAAAGATAAACTTTTAACAAAAGATAGATTTATAGACTTTTAATTTTTAAATAATTAACATATAATAATATTATTAAAACTTTAATTTCGAATTTCATTTTTAAATAAAATGAAAAGTGGGATAAGTGGGAGCTTCGACGCAAGTGAAATACCACTACTTTTAAAGTTATTTTACTTATTCCGTGAATCGGAGGCGGGTATTACCCCTTCTTTTGGACCCAAGGCTCGCTTCGGCAGGTCGATCATAGCGGAGGACATTGTCAGATGGGGAGTTTGGCTGGGGCGGCACATATGTTAAAAGATAACGTAGGTGTCCTAAGATGAGGTCAACGAGAACATAAATCTCGTGTGGAACAAAAAGGTAAAAATTCGTTTGATTCTGATTTTCAGTACGAATATGAACCGTGAAAGTGTGGCCTATCGATCCTTTAACCCTTCAGAACTAGGGTATTTTTTCAAATATTAATTTCTAAATAAGGCATTATGCCAAGAATCCCAATTTTTTTTATCAAATATCTACACATCATTATCCTTACCATTTTTATTTTTATTTATATTGTAGGAGTAAAATCGTTTATCGAAGATACTCTGTTATTTTCTATACGTGTTGGTTGGTTATCAAGGGAAAATAAAAGAAAAATTTATGTGGCTCTCACAAGTCACACGATGCTATACATGACCGTAAGATCTACCTCTCCGAACCTAACCTCTAAATGACCAAAAAACCATTTTTGCAGACTTTGATGTGTACAAATAAATGAAAACAGATCATAGTCTCAGAGAGAAATAAAAAAACACAAAAGATGCTTCAGACCGGAGCCATTTGGGGTTTCGCCGGCATGACGATGCCTAGCCTTATGGTCTTTTGGGCTCTCTACAAAAAATACGTTCCTTACGAACTCCAAGACTACTTGGAGAAGAATGTTGTCAAGATCATCGGTCTGATCTCGTATTCTGTTCACATCAAGTTCGCTGAATACACAGGAGAAGGTCTCAAGAAAAGCCAAGCCTACGATGCAATACGCAACTTCTTATCCTCGAAATCCTCGGCTCGTGCTCAGAGACTAAAGGCCAGCGAATTGAAAAACAGCAAATCATTGGTGCTTGGTTTGGATGACCACGAGGCCGTTGAAGATGTTTTCAATGGTGTGAAGGTGAAATGGTCTTCGAGTGTCAAATCGGGTGAGAATGAATATGGTTCGAACGAGACAAGGTACTTGACTCTAAGTTTTCATAATCGGCATAGAGAGATGATCACAAAGACTTATCTTGATCATGTTTTGAGAGAAGGGACAGAGATTGGGTTGAGGAATCGAGAGAGGAAGCTTTACACTAATAATTCGAGTCATGATTATTCTTCCTGGTCGAAAGGAAGATGGAGCAACGTTCCTTTCGATCATCCGGCAACGTTCGAGACTTTGGCAATGGATCCGGAGAAGAAAGAAGAGATCAAGAAGGATTTGATTAGGTTTAGTAAAGCTAAAGATTACTATAGGAAAGTTGGGAAGCCGTGGAAGCGAGGTTATCTCTTGTTTGGACCGCCCGGGACAGGGAAATCTACGATGATCTCTGCGATGGCGAATTTCTTGGACTATGATGTGTATGATCTTGAATTGACGACTGTGAAAGATAACTCGGAGTTAAAGAAACTAATGTTGGAAACAAAAGGGAAGTCTATTTTTGTGATTGAAGATATTGATTGTTCGCTTAATCTTACGGGACAAAGGAAGAAAAAGGAGGAAGACGATGAAGATGAAGTGGATGAACAAGAGAAGAAGGAAGCTGAGAAGAAGTTAATGAGAGAAAGAGGTGAGAAAGAGAGTAAGGTTACTTTGTCAGGTTTATTAAACGCCATTGATGGGTTATGGTCAGCTTGTAGTGGTGAGAAGATCATAGTGTTTACTACGAACTTTGTGGATAATCTTGATCCGGCATTGATACGCAGAGGCAGAATGGACAACCACATTGAGATGTCTTATTGTAGGTTCGAAGCGTTTAAGGTTTTGGCCAAGAACTACTTGGAGATTGAGTCACATGATTTGTATGGAGAAATTGAAAGATTGGTGGAGGAAACCAACATGTCTCCAGCTGATGTTGCTGAGAACATGATGCCAAAATCTGATGAAGAAGACGCAGATATTTGCCTTAAGCGTTTGGTTAAGTCTTTGGAGGAAGAGAAGGTGAAGGCGAGGAAGTTGGCTGAGGAAGAGATAAAGAAGAAAGCGGAGAGGGAAACGAGGAGGAAGAAGAAGAAGGAGGCAGAGGAAGAAGAGAAGAAGAAGTAGGAAGCGAGGAAGAAGAAGAGAAGGACGCAGAGGAAAACGGCGACGCTTCTCATGAAAATGGTAATAGATTTGAGCAAAGATGTGATGAATCATAAGTTTATTGTTGAATGTTTTTATTTTGGTATGGTATTTTCAAGTAAACTTTAAAAGCTAGAATAAGTTATTGGGTGCTATGATGCACTTGTTCTTAACTAGTAAAGCAAGTTTAAATTTATAAATTTTGATTATTTTTTGTAAATGCCTATGTTTCCTGTAACAGCTGTCAATGACTGATCTTTCAAAGGATTTACCTCTGTTTAAATCGAAAACTACCAAAAATTGTCACAGTAGTAGAGAAATATATAAATCGGAAACACTCATATGACATATCTAATCTTTAGATTAAGCCGTCGATGTTCTTGTTATATACTAATCTTCTATACAATTATTCGGAAGATAGGAGTCAACTATATAAGTCCTTTTTGTTACAAATTTTTGTTTTTCCTCCCTTTGATGATATTAAAAGAATAATCTAAAAATTGGGCTTCTCTAAGCTATACTATAAAGATCTCTGTCATGGTCAAGTAGGCAGTAGAAGCCACAGCTTCGTAGACTCGTAGTGGTCTTTCTTTCTTTCTTTTTTTTTTTTTTTTTTTGCTGTTTTTATGAAGAATGATTAGGGTGAATTGAGGCAATACCCATAGAAAATCTGACAATTAAAAATTTGGAAAGAAAACTTGATAATTAGTTTTTGAAGAGAGAGGTTTTAACTTATTTACATAAAATGCCACTGACCCAAAAACAGTTTCTGATGCTATTTGTCGGAGATACTGTTGATCAACTGCACTATAACACTGTTTATCAATAACCGATTACACTATTCATCATCTGAAAACTAAAAACAATATATAATTATAATTATGTTATTATCACGCAAACTAGTATGATATCGAGATAACTATTCAATTACCATGATAACAATATTATTATCATGATAATGTTAACACACTAACATTATTAACAATAATATTAATGATAACATTGTGATAATCATGATAACACTGTGAATCTGTGATTACTATGCTAACTATTATCCACTTAGTTATCATATGTAAATTTATAGTGTTAACTGTGTTATTGTGATAATAGTCGTGCTAACTTGTTAACATTTCATTTAAAATATGAGTAATTCATTAATAAATTTTGTTAATTTTTTGTTAACAAACAATAATATTAACGATAACATTGTGATTATCATGATAACACTATGATTACAATGCTAAATAATATCCAGTTAGTTATCATATTGTAAACTTATAGTGTTAACTGTGTTATTGTGATAACAATATCATTTAAAATATGAATTATTCCTTAGTAAATTTTGTTAATTTTGTTAAAATACAAGTTACCCTATAATATATCACCAAAATTATCGCTAACATCATGATTACCTATTTACTGGTGTTACCGTCATTATCTTCACCATCATCACCTTCACCTTCGTGAAGAAAAGAGGTAAAGTCCAAATCTGGGAAGAGAAGTGTTGTCTTATCGCCACCATCACCGCTACCGCCGCTGTCGTTACCTATTTACCAGTAACACCATTATCATTATCACTATCATCTTCCATTGATGATGAAGGTGGAGGAGAAGAGGTATATGCCAAATCTGCAGGAGGAAGGAGATGTGCCGCCGGAAAAAAACACATTCATCCCACCATGTCGTCACCACCGCCACGGTCACCACCACGGTCACCACCACGGTCAGGAAAGAGAAAGATAAATGAAGGATTAAATTGACATTATATTTTGAACAGTATGTGTCAGAAAATACACTTTACTGTCATTTAATTTAACTATTATCCAAGGCTATCTATTGCAATTACTCTTTAATTAGTCATATAAATGCTTTTCAGAAAGAAAGAAGGAAGGTTGATGGAAACAAAAGAGAAAGGATGCGGAGACTTCTGAAGATAAATCCAATATAGGATTACTGTATTCATCTTTAACTTCTGTATTTTTTTTTTTGGGGGAATTTTTTGCTGATTTTTTTTTTTTTTTTAGGTTTTTCGATTTATTAAAACAGCATTTCCACATTAAGTTTATAAAAAGAACATTTTTCTCTATTGTTTGTTAAATTTACACTTCAATTGATGAAAACTTATAGTACATGTTTGGGCTGATGGTCTAAGGTCCTCCAAAATAAACGAATCCCGTCTAAACACACCCAAACTTTTGATATTTGTCTATTCCCTCTAATCTTATTAATTTCTGTATATTCTCCCCAAATTCAATTAAAAACTAAAATTGCGATCAAGTCATCAGATCGTGTTTTAGGTAATCGTGTTTTCGAGGGAAATATACAAAAATCAATTTGTTTGGGAGGAAATATGCAGATGTATAAACCAAAGTTTTTCAAAAATATTTAACACATGAATGACCTCTTTATATTCAAAACATAGTTTGTTATAAAGTCACTATTTTCGGGTTTTACTTCACACTACACGACATGTTTACTTGATGATATACAACTTTATTAATATACGTTTATTATATTAGTCAAGTCGAAATAATAGGATGATGTGTATATGTATGTGAACTATTTTTTATTTTTTTCATCCGATAGTATATATATTGATTATGAGGAATAATATAACCTCAAGCAAAAAACTACAACCATGATCTTGCTCTTCCTTTTTAGATTGCTTTATGACTTGCTTTCTGACTTTCTTTTATGTGTTGTTATACGGTATCTATTAGTATCTCTGCTCTCATCCCTTCTGTTTTTGTTTCGAAACTCTTAAAAATTAATAAAATTTAGTATTAAAAATATATATATCCTCATTTGTGCAAAATAAAAAAACGCAAATGCTAGTGTTTCTTCCCAAAATCCAACTTTAAAACAAGAAAATATGCTATGAAAGAAAGCAAAGTTGTTGGTCCGTTAATGCACTAATCAATTGTTTTGATTCAAATACGAAAATGATTTTATTGAAACTCAAAATTGACATAATTTTAAAGCCCAAAGCTAAACTTGAAAATGCATCTTCTAGGGTCTATATCATTTTTTTTCATAGCAATATATGTATTTTTAGGTTCTATGCCAAAGTATATTGTGGTTAGAAATAGACAAGTATGGTGTTAGATATCATGAAAAACTTTGAATTGACTGCGCTCAGCCTCTTTTCCCCTTAACTCAACATTATATTTATTCCACCATAAACTTTATATCTCTGCATATTTTTCCCCAAACAAATTGATTTCTGCATATTTTCCTCCAAAACGCGATCTGCCTAAAACCCAATTTGATGAATTGATTGTAATTTCAGTTTTTAATTGAATTTGGGAGAATCGACAGAAATTAATAAAATTAGGGGAGAATAGACAGATGTCAAAAGTTTGGGTGGGTTTAGGCGGAACTCATTTAGTTTGGAGGGCCTCATTAGGGCAGCCCTACATGTTTTGATAGAAACTTGTATCTCATGGCTTTAACCAAAAAAAAAAGATGTGTTCATCATCACGTTGATCATGGTGATACGGCATAGGGTAACAGACTTTGAAAAGAAAGAAAAGTTTGAAAATGATTCCAGGGTGGGACGACCGGAGCGATTTGGTTCAAAGGAGCCTGGTATTAACTTTCTAAAACATTAATTAACGATATTGTTATGGGTAAATATGTGGATGCCCATTAGCCCATTGAGTCCACTTTTCCATTTGTTTCTTCTACCTTGAAACTCTACGTTATACTCCTATATATAGGAGCTATCACTCATGGAATAAGACACTTCATTCTCTCTTTCTCACAATACGTTATCAGCACGAGTCTCTACCTCTTAGCTTTTCTAGGTAATCAAAAGTTCTAATAGTTCTTTTAGTTTGAATTCACAAGATTCAATGAGTAATTCATATTACTTTGTTGATATGTTTTTCATATAAATCCATTTTATCAATATTTAATCAATATTACTTATTGATAATACTTTGGATTCATCAAGCAACATTTATATTTTATTTATTTATATATATCCCAGAAGGATATTATATTGTTTATGCATTTATTTATTTTATTGTCTAATTAAATTATATCACACAAGGATTAACATTACAAAAATTATATATATATATATCTCTAAATGATTTATATTTTATGAATATCCCAGAAGGATTTATATTTTATGAATATCCCAGAAGGATTTATATTTCATGAATATCCCTGAAGGATTTATATTTTATGAATATCCCAAAATGATTTATATTTTATGAATATCCTAGAAGGTTTTATATATTTCAAATTAATATCCCAGCAGGATTTATATATTCACTATCCCAGCAGGTTTTATATATTTCTATGTTAATTTGACTCATGGTTCATAATATATTAATTTGAATTGAATATTGTTTATATATGATTTTAGTTGATTTTATTTCTGTATATTTTAATAATTAAGATCATGCTTTAAATTTTCGTCTTAAATTACTATTGACTGAATTAATATTAGGGAAAATTGCATTTTAAACCCTCAAGGTGACACATGATAACATTTTAAATCTCAGAGGTTTAGTCCTAACACTTTAAACTCTCAAGCTATTTTCAATATCACTTTTAACCTCGAAAGTGGCGGATTTGGTTGCGCCGCCAAAAAAGTAACCGGCACTGTTGGTCAAATGATGATGTGTCAGTTTTTTTTTAAATTATTATTTATATATTTATTTTAATTAATAACTAAAAATACAAAAAAAAACAGAAAAAGAAAATCGCGGATTTGACAAATTTTCCCGCCCAAAATGTGTTTTCATAAATTTTCCGCTCAAAATAGCGTTTTCACAAATTTTCCAGTCCGAAACGCATTTTCACAAAAATTTTCGCCCAAAACGCGTTTTCACATATTTTCCTGCCCAAAACGCGTTTTCACAAATTTTCCGTTCAAAATCGCGTTTTCACATATTTTCCCGCCCAAAACACGTTTTCACAAATTTTCCGTTCAAAATCGTGTTTTCACAAATTTTTCGTTCAAAATCGCGTTTTCACAAATTTTCCTGCCCAAATTGCATTTTCCCGCCCAAATTTTCCTTTCCCGCCGAAATTTTCACATAAAATTTGTGAAAACGCGTTTTGGGCGGGAAAATATGTGAAACGCGATTTGGTCGGGAAAATTTGTGAAAACGCGATTTTGAACGAAAAATTTGTGAAAACACGATTTTGAACGGAAAATTTGTGAAAACACATTTTGGGCGGGAAAATTTATAAAACGCGTTTTGGGCGAAAATTTGTGAAAACGCATTTCGGATGGGAAAATTTGTGAAAACGCTATTTTGAGCGGAAAATTTGTGAAAACACATTTTGGGCGGGAAAATTTGTCAAATCCGCGATTTTCCTTTTCTGTTTTTTTTTTTGTATTTTTAGTTATTAATTAAAATAAATATATAAATAATATTTTTTAAAAAAAAAATAAAAAAACTGACACGTCATCATTTGACCAACAGTGCCGGTCATTATTTGGCGGCGCAACCAAATCCGCCACTTTCGAGGTTAAAAGTGATATTGAAAATAGTTTGAGAGTTTAAAGTGCTAGGGCTAAACTTCTGAGGTTTAAAGTGCTATCATGTGTCACCTTGAGAGTTTAAAATGCAATTTTCCCATTAATATTATGAATTTTTACTCTAATTTAGAGTAATTAATTTGGTTTGACTGAATTTATTTATTTTTGGTTGCTGTTTGTTTAAATCATGATGGATTTATAATTTATTTATATATTCCAGAAGAATATATATATTTTATTGATATCCTGGAAGGATTTATATATTATTTATATCCCAGAAGGATTAACATTACAAAATTTATATATATCCCTGAAGGATTTATATTTTATTTATATCTCTGAAGGATTTATATTTTATTTATCCTAGAAGGATTTTATATTGTCTATTATTTCATTTGCATATATATATATTTTTCTTATTTAATTTTTATTTGCTTTTCATATGATATTTGTTATTTTAATTGATTTTCGTAATATATTAAATTGATTGCTAAATTGAATAATTATTTGAAAATTGTCTAGAAGAAGTTTCATCATAATAATTCTTATATAAGTCTTTGCATATTAATTCAGTCAAAGTTGAATTAATTTGACCATTAATTTGAAATATTCTTGCATTAAATGATTGAATTATTTTATTTTATGATATTATTATCATTGTTTATATCATATGTATAGATCATATATTTTACAAATATACAGATTTATCTATCATCATATTTTTTTGATGATATTAAAATCAAATAATTGATTATAAAGCAATCCAATTAATCACCGGAAGTGATATAATGTAAAGAGTAATCTAAAGAAAGTGATTGTATTATAAAATCACATGATTTGAAGTCTATAAGTAAGAATAATACTATTAATATAAAGATGTTAAAATACATCACAAAAATATTGTTGTCCTGCAGACACAATAGCAAAAATATGTTTGAGAAGTAGTTTTAAAATATTGTTGTCCAGCAGACATAATAGCAAATGAATTCTTATTAATAATATTTATTCTGTTATTATTTTATTGAATTTGTCACCTGAAGTGATAATAAGATGATACTTGTTATTGATATTCGTTATTTTTCTTTACTATATTTTGTTTATACATATATGTAGTTTAATAATTTTTATTTCTCTATTATTTTTTATATTTATATGAATATTTTGTATTTGATTGTAGAAGAACCTGAAGTTCTTTACATAAATCTAAGGAAAAGTATGATCACTATAATGCGACATTAGTCAAAGCTTATATAAGTCTTTGCATATAAGATTATAAGACCTGAAGTCTATACATAATCATTAATTATCTTGAAGATTATGGGAATAAAATATGAATGATGTAAAGATGCTAAAAAGCATACTCTAATCTTAGACAAATAATATCGTCTTGTAGACAAATAATATTGTCCTGTAGACAAAATATCATTAAAGAAAATTTAAGAAATTATTTTGAGAAAATAATGAATTATTGATGAAAATCATTAATCTTGTCTAATGAGTTATGATCAATTCCCTGAAGTGAAAATGATATGCGAGTAAATAATTAAAGATGTGATTATAGACATGAATATGGATATGGATGGTTAATGTCAACGTCAAGATCAAATATTTTTATTTCCAAAGCTCAAATTCTTACAAGAAGTAAGAAAATAAAGATGGTAGCAAATAAATGATATATCTCTGGAAGAGCATATACATATATATGTATATATATATATATATATATATATATATTTGCTTATAGGAAACATTCATTGATGCATTATATCTCTGAAATCCCAGAAGTGAAAATAATCAAAGATATAATACAGGTATCAATAGTTTAAATAATCAAAGATATAAGCATGATCCAAGTTGGGTATGTTATACTAGAATTCAATTCGAGATAGATGAACCTGAAGTATCATCATCTCGAGGGGGGGAATGGATGAATCCCACAATCAATAGTAAGTGGAACATCTAGAAGATTATGTTCACACTTGATAAATCATTGATAAAGACAAATCTAAGAATCCCTAATTCAGATAAAGTAGAACATCTAGTAGACTATGTTCAAAGATAAATGATCCTGATGAATCATATAATCCAAGGAATTTCAAAGTTAACCAAGTTAAGACAGTAAAGAAGGAAAAGTTGGATACCTTCAAATAACGAGTATTACTCAATGAAGTAAAATTATTTTAGAGAAATTGCATATATTCTCTAAATAGATTGTAATACAAAAAGATTATATAATGGAGATAAATGTTATATAGTAAACCAGAAGTTTACCGAATATAACATAGTTTGGCGTGGACTGGTTAGACCATTTCAGTTCAAGAAATTATGCGAAATAAAATACATCATATAGACATTTATTATAGAACTTGAAGATTCTTCTTAATGGTTTATATTGTGAAGTTTTATCATAAAACATTATGATTATCACTAGCCAAAATAGATTTGGAATCTATTCATTATTCTAGAAAGTATACAAGAAACATTTGTGGTTTAATAACACATTTGCAACAAGATAATTGTATGTATCAATGTTATAGATCTGCAACCTGAAGTTTGTGAGATTACTTGGTAATGCTAGTGAATTCACATCTTAAGTCTTTGATGAGAAAAACATGTTTATAAACATTAACGCTGAACATCCAGTAGCAAATGTTCATACACAAAATGCAAAAGCATTAATTCGCATAAAGCCAATGAGTAACTAAAAGTTCTCCCCAATCAAAATTGGTTTTGGGTCAGAAACCTAATAAATTCCATCTTTAAGTATTTGGATTGTACAATATACATTAATATTGCTCCACCACAGCAATATAAGATGGATCCTCGAAAGAGGTGGTAGATATATGTTGGATATGAATCTCCTTTGATAATATCTATAGCTATCCATGAAGGATTTAAATATGGCTTGATATGCATATTGTCATCTTAGTAAGCCAATCTTTCCAACATGAGGGGGAGAAAATAAACAGTTGGAAAAATATTAAAGTTGGAATGAATTATCATTGATCCTCGGACTATAGAATGTGAAATAGAAGTCCTAAAGATAATTCATTCACAAAACTTACTGTATCAATTACCAGATACATTTACTGATCCAAATATAGTGATTGAGTCACTTACAAGCTGTAAATGCTCTTATAAGAATTGATGTCCCAGAAGGATAATATCAAGCTGCTAGTAAGTCTAAAGAACGCATGAAGCGTGATAGACTTGTTGGTTCCAAATATTAGAATCCTCGGAAAAGTAAAAAGAGCATAAATTGATAATGGTCAAACCGAGGAAACAAAAAAATTTATATGATCTCCAGAAGAGACATAAACATGACAAAGAAAGAAATTCAGGTACCTGAGACAAAGAAGAGATCTCGAGAATTAATTATGTCATGTATGGAATAAAATGGAACCATAAAAGCAAATCGACGTCGTAAATAATATATTTGCATGCAATGTAGCAGTTGATGTTATGAATGAGAAAGAAGATCAAGAAACAAAGTCTATTGCATTGTGTACACAAAGTAATGATTTGGCCAAATCGAAAAGAAGCAATAGACGCAGAACTAAAATCTCTTAGAAAGAGAAAAGTATTTGGACCAGAAGTCCTTACACCTAAAAAGTATAAAACGAGTGGGTTATAAATAGGCCTTTGTGCCTAAGAAAAATGATATGAAGAGATATAATCTCATGTGGTGGATGCAACTTTCAAGTTACTTAAGTTTGGCAATAAAAGAAGAACTTGACATATATGACCCACTAAACAATGACATTTATATAAAAGTCCCTGAAGGATATAATCATCGAGGAATTAATAATTTAATCGTGATGTTCCTGAAGAACACTAGCTATTCAATCAAATGAAAATAAATATGTTTCATGGGTATAATCACGAAAGTGAATATATAAGGCTAACTAATACCCATGTATATTTATCAAAGTATTATGGATCAAAAGAGATCTTTAATATGAATATCAAACTCTTGAAGAGTTATCAAAAATAGTATGATGCAAAGAATATGAGATAAAAGATTTTGGAAGACAAAGTTGTCTTCGGTTATCTCAAATAGACAATTTAGCAAAAGATATGTTATCTTAAAAGATCATTGCAGTATATACATAAAGAATGCTCATATATATTTGGTCCCGAGGTATCATACTTAAAATGTTAATTGAGCAATGTATTGATCTTTTCACATAAAGCTTGGACCCGAAGTTCAAAAGATCAAGAAATGATTGTTTTTGTGAAAAGTTGTTATGGACAAGAAGTCCAATAAGAGATTATAAGATAATCACATGACTTTATTCATTAATATTATACTTATAATGATTGCCAACATATGGTATATATGATTGGAATGCATCTCCTGAAGAAGATGCTTCCAAGGAGGAGATATATGACGATATATGTGGTTGTACTCTTTTTCCTTATCATGGTTTTTATCCCATTGGGTTTTTCCACGAAAGGTTTTAATGAGGCAACAAAGAACACACAAATGAGAAACACGAAGGTCTCCTTTCCAAAGTCCTTGTCATTCACTTATGAGATCAAGTGGAGTGAAGAGAATGATAAAGTAGATTCATTACCAAACCCAAGAATAATGGCGATGTCAATGTTCTAAAGATTGTTCAAGTGAAGATTTTAAAGGAGTTTTCATCTACTACTTTCAAGGAGTTAGTTTATCTTATTGGATCATATCATATAAAAAAACTAGACGGATGTTCTCATGAGGGGGAGTAATTACTCGCTGCACTCTTTTTCTTTAACAAATGATTTTCCCATTGGATTTTCCTTGTAAAAGTTTTAACGAGGCAGCATCTTACGCATTTAGAAGATATTTTAGATAATGGACATCCAAGGGGGAGTGTTATGGGTAAATATGTGGATGCCCATTAGCCCATTGGGACGCCCATTAGCCCACTGGGTCCACTTTTCCATTTGTTTCTTCTACCTTAAAACCTTATGTTATACTCCTATATATAGGAGCTATCACTCATGGAATAAGACACTTCATTCTCTCTTTCTCACAACAGATATAACCTTTTTGGGTGGGGGGGGGGGGGGGGCGATGAACGGAGCGATGTGGGGAGCATTCGCTGGGACAGCGATACCTGGTTTGTTGCTCTTCTCGACGAAGTACAAACAATACGTTCCATACGAAATCCAAGACTACTTGTATAAGTATGTTTTGAAGATATTCAGTTTGGTCTTGAATTCTGTTCACATCAAATTCAGCGAAGACACAGGACATGGTCTCAAAAAAAGCAAAGCCTACGATAACATACATCACTACTTATCCTCGAAATCCACGGCTCGTGGCAAGAGATTAAAGGCCAGTGAATCGGAAAACGGAAAATCATTGGTGTTTTGTCTGGACGATCACGAGGGCGTTAAAGATGTGTTCAATGGTGTGAAGGTGAAATGGTATTCTTCAACTGTACAAACGACTACGAGTGATAAAAAATCTGAGAAGAGCGAAAGAAGGTATTTCACTCTGAGTTTTCATAATCGGCATAGAGAGATGATCACAACGACTTATCTTGATCATGTCTTGAAAGAAGGGAAAGAGATTAGGTTAAGGAAACGAGAGAGGAAGCTTTACACTAATAACCAAAGTCACGCGTTCGATTATTCTTCCTGGTCGAAAGGAAGATGGAGCAGCGTTCCTTTCGATCATCCGGCAACGTTCGAGACTTTGGCAATGGATCCAAAGAAGAAAGAAGAGATCAAGAAAGATTTGATTAGGTTTAGTCAAGCGAAAGATTACTATAGGAAAGTTGGGAAGCCGTGGAAGCGAGGTTATCTCTTGTTTGGACCGCCCGGGACAGGAAAATCTACGATGATTGCTGCGATGGCTAATTTCATGAATTATGATGTGTATGAACTTGAACTGACGCTTGTGAGTGATAACTCGGACTTGAAGAAACTAATGTTGGAAACAAAAGGGAAGTCGATTTTTGTGGTTGAAGATATCGATTGCTCGCTTGATCTTACGGGACAGAGGAAGAAGAAAAAGGATGAGGATGAGGATGAGGATGAGGATGATGAAGAAGAAGAGGATGTAGCTAAGAAGAAGTTGAAGAGAGAGAGTAAGGTTACTTTGTCAGGGTTATTAAACGCCATTGATGGGTTGTGGTCAGCTTGTAGTGGTGAGATGATCTTAGTGTTCACAACGAACTTTGTGGATAGTCTTGATCCGGCATTGATACGTAGAGGAAGAATGGACAACCACATTGAGATGTTTTATTGTAGGTTTGAAGCGTTTAAGGTTTTGGCCAAGAACTACTTGGACATTGAGTCACATGATTTGTATGGAGAAATTGAAAGATTGGTGGAGGAAACCGACATGTCTCCAGCTGATGTTGCAGAGAACTTGATGCCGAAATCTGATGAGGAGGATGCAGATATTTGCCTTATGCGTTTGGTGAAGTCTTTGGAGGAAGAGAAGGTGAAGGCGAGGAAGTTGGCTGAGGAAGAAATAAAGAAGAAATCAGAGAGGGAAGCGAGGAGGAAGAAAACGGAAGCTGATGAAGAAGAGAAGAAGAAGCGATGAAGAAGGAGAAGAAAGCAGAGGAAGAAGAGAAGGAAGCTGAGGAAAACGGCGATGTTTCTCAGGAAAATGGTAATAAGACTTGAGCAAAGATGTGATGAATCAGTAGTTAAGTTTATAGTTAAAGGGTTTTCATTTTGGTGTGCTGCTCTCAAATCTACTTTTAGAGCTAGTCTAAGTTCTTTTTTTTTGATAAAGAGCTAGTCTAAGTTATTGGGTGCTATGATGCTTTTTACAAGTCCTACGATGCAAGGAAATTTTAAACAGAGGAACTTTTCTTGGGTCTAAAGAGATGTTCAAAATGTATTTATAGTGACAACGTTTTAACTTATAGAGTTTCTCTTGCACGTCAATCCTGGAAAAAAAAAAAAAAAACATAATAGCTGATCTTCAAAATTATTTACTCTTCATCAGATAGAGGCAACTTCACAGTCAAGTCCCTCAACATCTCTTTACACTTCGCTTCCTCCAGACTTTTCCTCGACTTCTTCGGTAGAACTGGATAAGGCACCTTCGGCTTGTAGATCCGTGTAGGTACAGCCTCTGCAGCCACAGGTGTAGGCTCGTCGGACACATGGACGGGTTCCTGAGAAGATGAACCCTCGTCTTCAGCTCGATCCACTCTACTCGGAGCAGGTTGATCGTCTTCACTCGCTTGTCCTTCTGTTTCAAGGACCAGGTCCTCGTCAACTTTCTCCTTCCCTGTTCTCTTTCCAGGAACTGGTGTAGGTGTCAGCTTCTTCCCACTTCGCGTCTCGACCACGGCAACATACTCATTCCTGGGATTTGTCTCTCCTTTCCCAGGAAGTGTTCCATGAGGCCTCTTAACAGCTTCGGCCATCTGAGCAACTTGTACATCAAGCTTCTTGACATGAGTCCACACGGCTTCATGCTTTCCGTTCAGATCATTGTACATCATGTCAATCTTCTGGTTGATCTCTTCAGAAGACTTCTGCTGGTTCATCAACATCTGCTGCATCATACTCTTCAGCTCGTCATTCGAATTGTTTGATGAACCTGAAGCTTGCTGCTGGCTACTGAACTGCACCTTCTGCTGACCAAATGTCTTCTGGTTCGGAACAAAGGTCTTCTCCTGAAAGGTGTTAGAGTAACTCTTCTGCTGGTTTTGGCTCGACCGTGGCGGGTAGACTTGATCCTGCGGATTCTCGACGTTCGTGCTCCGATAGGACAAGTTCGGATGTTGCCGGTAGTTCTGGTTGAAGCTACGGTTCTGGACAAAGGCTTGCCCGTTCACGTAGTTAACCTCCATCTGATCATCTTCTTCTTCGCCTACTCCAAACTCTTGAGAGACAGGTGTATCATCGCTCTCATCAACGAAGTGGACAGACTTCTGCGACGCTTTCAGCAGCAGATTCACCTTGGCAGTCAGCTCATCAATCTTCTGCGCTTCTACACCGCTTCCCTTGGCGGACACACTACTCACAGTTCGGTCATATTCGGCGCTCTTGTTGCTCGAGCTTGCAGCCAGGTTCTCGATAAGCTCGAATGCTCCTTCCTTGGACTTCGTCATGAAATCACCATTGCTGGCTGAGTTCAAAATGTTTCGGTAGTCCCAGTTGACTCCATCATAGAAGATTCCCAGTATCTGCTCATCAGTGAAGCCGTGATGAGGACAATCTCTCCGGTACTCCTTGTACCTCTCCCATGCTTCGCAGAAAGCTTCTCCGTCATGCTGGTGGAATGATGCAATCTTGGTACGGAGAGAAGCTGTTTTGGACTTCGTATAGAAGTGGTCCAGGAACGCTGATCTGCATTGTTCCCACGAAGTCAAAGACCCTGGTGGTAATGACTTCAGCCAGCGAGAAGCTTTATTGGCGAGTGAGAATGGGAACAGCTTGCACTTCAGGAAATCAGCTGGTACCCCATTCGAGCTAGTCGTGCTGCATATCTCTTCAAAATTCTCGATGTGGTCCATCGGATTCTCAGCAGGTAGGCCATTGAAGAGATGCGCCTTGACTAGTGAGATCATGTTGGGGTCTATCTTGAAGTCTTGCCTCTGAATTGGAGGAGGAACAATCGCAGACCGGTTTTGGTAGAAGGTATGCGGATTATCTCTCTCTCCAATAGAAGCTTGAGGATGCGGTTCTCTATCTTGTTGAGCCTTCCGCATTTGCTCGATCTGCTGCTGGAGCTGCTGCATCTGAGCAGCCATCTGAGCAGTCAGGTCTGCATTGCCTTGACCAGCCATCTGAGCGGGTCTGGTCTGTCTGTTTTCTCGTTCTCTTCTCGCGAGTTCTGCGTTGGACAGGATAACAAGATCTTCGGTGCGGTTGCTCCTTGTAGATCTAGTGGTCATGCACCTGAAAAACACACGAGAGACAAGAGAAAGAACAAGTTAGTAAAATTCTTAGACTAAATTTCCAATCAAAATTCAATGGCAACGAGTTGGTCCCCGTCGCAACGGCGCCAGTTTGATAAAAGATCTTTGCAGTGTAGTAAACAATTCGATCCAGAGGACCAGCGTTGCACAGTGAACTTATGAGACAAGAAATAGAGCTAAGACAATGATATGGTTTGGTTGTGATATAGTAACAGTAACAAATGTAAACAACGATTAAAAATCAATATAGATAAAGCACTAGACCGAGGTAATTCGCATGAGCTCACGAAAAGTAACCAAACGGCTATTCAGGAAAATGATTGCAAACAGGTTTCGAACTCAAACATGAAAGTACGTTAATCCACTGTCGCGGTATTAACGACTTTGCTAAACAACCTAGATGTCTAAACTATCGTTTGAATCTAGCAGTTGAAAGCAAGCAATAAAATCAGGTTTGATATGTTCACGATCCGCCTTAGCATCAACTCTCGCAGGCTAAGGACGAATCGCTCACCAATGATTTATCTAGCACCCTATAACACTTTTGATGAATAGGAAGCCTAGGATCTAAAACTGAGCGATCAAATCAATCTTAGCATTAAGATTATCAAAGGCGAAAACAAAGAGACTCTTTTCATCAAGGATCCCGAGATACGACGATCTTAGCTGATGGTCGAAGTGGCCACAATCCGAAGATTGGGATTCTCGTTGAGGTATGTATCCGAAGACGCACTCTAAATGATCCTTGATTCAAAGACAAAGTATCCTATCTGCATTCAGTTATCTAAGTCATGAAACTCCTTTGAAAAACCTAGATCTAGCAAGGCGACTACTCACACATGTTCGAGCAAACAACAACAATAGCAGAAACAGTTTTCATTGAATAATAGAAATAGCAAGCAAAGAGGTTTAGAAATCTTCTCCAATACTACTGTCACTATGAATTCGAGATCTTCTCCTCAAACAACAATGAAAAAGCGGCTATCCTCCCAAGTACTCCGAACAAAGTGTAAAAGAAAACGTAAAAGAAAACATAGCCTAAACAACAGCTGAAAAACGAGTGTAAATAGGTCAGGTGTCGAAAACCGATGATCGAACGGTCGAGATCGAACAATGGGGATTGAACGGTCGAGATCGATCGGCTGATGGACGGTGTAGATCGAACGCACTGATCAACGGGAGGTGATCGACGGCTGACGGGCGATCGGGCGATCGACGGGCCGGTCGACGGGCCGGTCGCCGGGGCTGGTCGACGGGCCGGTCGCCGGGGCTGGTCGCCGGGCCGGTCGCCGGGGCTGGTCGCCGGTGTGGTCGCGGGGCTGGTCGCCGGGGCTGGTCGCCGGTGTGGTCGCGGGGGTGGATCGCCGGGGTCGGCCGCCGGGGTGGATCGCCGGTGTGGATCGCCGGGGTTGGTCGCCGGGATCAGGTCCTTTGGTCTGACATGCCTTCACAAAAGCCATCATAACTCGTCAACCGTTTATCGGAATGACCTGAAACCGGCGCCAAATGAAAGCTGACTCAATTTCCTATCTTGTGGGCATTCGATCAAACGTCCAGTCGATCGACGGGTTTGGGCGTCAAGTTTGGTTGTCAACTTTCTGGTTACTTCGACACCTTTTTGCTCTATATCGCATGTTGCCACTCCGTGTCACCGAAATGCTCCTTTGAATGACTTTCAACCTGTAAAGACTCGATAAAGACTATGAAGACTCGATAAAACACGTGAAAACAGAGGTTAGAGTGCGCTAAAACGCAAGACATCAACTCCCCCGGACTTAGTCTTTTGCTTGCCCTCAAGCAAACATAAATTCCAAGAGTAGGGAAGAGGTTTGAAAACGCGGGAATTCACAAATCATCAGCAACCATACCCCGAAGGAAAATCATTAGACCTCAATAAACAGAGTCTGCTCAGCACATAATAACTATAGTCCCCTCAAGGTCTCGCAATCCTGATCCCTTCGTGAACCTCCATCCTGCAGAAACTCTAGCTACACATTGGTTAACTCTCTACATTCATTAAGATCAAACGTGGACCTCTCATCAAGAACATTATACAGGTGAGACGGGTTCGGGTAGCAAAGAGGCTTATTTGTAAGTGAGCTCAAGTGTTTAAGGGTTACCAGATATGTTGGAGGATGCATGATATCGCGCAAAACAGCAGGAGAGAAGGGTTCTATTGATAGCCACAGTTCCCAAACCACTTTACTTCACAACTCCTTGTATCTCACCGGAAACTCTTTCATTTCTCAGTTTGCCTCGATCAATGTTGCTCCTTCGAAAACTTTGCACTGTCTTCGCCTTTTCATTTAACTACTAGTTCCTTTCCGCAAAATTTTTTTTTTTTTTTTTTTTTTTTTATTTAGAGGAACTAGTGTTAAACAGACGGAAAAATATTACCGTTAATGGCGCTTCTCGAAGGAGTGATCTTCTATCGAGTGGTGCCCGGCGAGTGATGTGGTCGCCGTCGAGTGCACCCTCGTCTCAGATGTAATATTCCAACATCTCGCTCTATTCACAGTGTTATAACGAGCACTCGTCTTGGATGTGATTGGGAGACTGTGTCGAACCGTTCTCTCCAACTTTTTTGCACATATCTGCATATATGACAAAGAGAAACAGAGTGCATGAGGTTCGAAAAGAGATAGGGTTCATGGTGGGGTACCAACCAAAGATGGGTCGGCCACTCAGGATCAACAGAGAGTGGTAAAGTGAATAAGAAGTCCTGAGTGTATGATCCGTTTCCCTGATGTAACATTCCTAATGAGAAGTATTTATGAATCAGATTAGAGGTCCAATATCTTTAGAGTCAACCAAATGCTTCACCAAAGATTTCTGCAAAATGAAAATTCCTGGGGGAAGTCCGACCAAAAGGGCATTTCAGCTTTTTGCACCTAACAAACCCTGCAAAATTGGTCACTAGATCGAAAATATTCAAGAGCATAAATGGTTGAAGATCATCATATGATTCGGTCCTTATTCCCAAAAAGTTTGACTCAATAAAACAACGACTCAAGAAAAACATCAAAATGACTCAAGACATAAGAGAAAACAAAAGAAAAGAAAATGGCATTAGTACACAAAGACCCTCCCCCAGACTTACTTCACGCCGTCCCCGGTGTGAAAATAAATCAAGGGAAGAGTTAACAGACTCAATGAAATAAAATAAAAGGAAAAGAAAAGAAAGAAATGACATGTTACAGTGGTGGTGGTGATGAGAGTTGTTGTGGTGCTCAGCGGTGGCCACGAATTATGGCGTCTATCTCCGCGTCCATACTCTCCCGAGTGTACTGTGGGATGGAAGAGGAGTCTGCTCCGGCGGTGGTCTGGTGCATGTACTGGTCGGCCGGAGCGCTTGGATACGGCGTCGAATGATCCGCTGGCCTCGCCGCTCTGGAAGTAGTAGCACATCGCCTCAGATAGGCATGGTCCTCTCGATCGCGTCTCTTCCCTAGTCGGGATTCGTATGATGAATGACGCGGTGCGTCTGGAAATGGCTGGTGAGGAGGAGGATCCTGATCTTCTGTGATGTCGTGTTCGAGCTCTTCTTCGGAGATTTCCAGCGGCGGAGGTGCTTGGACGGGTGCTGTGCTTCTCCGGACCGCCGCTGAAGATGTGCAGCTCATCATGTTAGTTAACGCCTTTACCTGATCGCTTAGCTTCTTTACCTTCCTCCGTAGGTTGCTGGCGAGCGTGTTTGATGCTTTATCCTCGTATTTCTGCCAGCGTTGGAGTGAGTTGATGCGCTCGTGCTCGGCTCGGAGTGCAGCGCTCTGAGTCTTTGGCACAGTGGTTTCCTCGAAGTGGAAATGGTCAAAGTCAAACAACGTGTCGCCTGCGATCTCCGGCGACTTGGATCTGCGGTTCTGGTAAACTAATGGAGTCAAGGGGTCTGAAGCGGTTGGATGTGCACGTGCGGTCGAGTGGATGACAAGTGCTGATGGTGGCGGGTTGAAGTCGACATTGGACCCACCTCTGAGTGAAGTGTAGCTCGGGTTAGGGAGTCGAATACGTGAACTTCCGAGTAGTCGATGGGTAAATTGGTATATCAGGTCGTTCTCTTCACCGGCTGCCGTTTTCTTCAAAACCTGGCAGTTCTGCAGGTACTGAATGTCTAGCTCTTCTGGCATGGCGACGATCTCATTCATATCAGGTATAAACCCGACGGCGGCCAAGATAGGCGTCACAAGTCCTCCCATGCGTAGCTCGCACCTGGTTCTATTACTCTCATTCTTCAACGCCCAGCTTTGGTAGGAGATAAGCTGCTCGATCAGCGCTCGTGTGATCCCTCCGTTCGTTCGACTTCCCTGCAACCTCGTTCCATTGCTCAGACGAGGCTGAATTCCGGTAAGTGCAACATCTATCATGGTTATCTCGGTAAGATGGACGTTTCCAGTCGTTTGCCTCGGGTTGAGTACGTTTGCCAGTGCTTTGTGGATGTAGCGGATCGACGGGCTTCTAATTTGAGCCGATTTGCATCCCGAAGTGAACACTCCCGCAGCTATAGTGTCCCATAAAGCGTCAATCTCGCCTCTGTCTACGTCGAGGCCGACCTGGTTGCTAGGAGGAAGGAAATGCACTCGGTCAATCTCCTGGAAAGAGAGCATGCGTCTCGCGCCGCCGGTCCAGAAGGTGATATAGCCATCACTCCCGTCCTTCGTGAGCTGGTCAGGGGCGCAGAGATGAAGCTCAAGGGTGGCGAGAAAGAGACAAGTCACTTTCTTGTAAGACTCATGCCTTCGGTACATAAAAGCCCCGATCCCCAGGTGGTGTAGCAAGGCGTCTACATCCTCAGTGATGCCAAGCTTATCCATTGTAGCACGATCTGGGTATCTCGTTCCCCCTAGTTGCATGGAAAGGAGAATTCTAAGGCGCTTGACCTCCAGATCTGTTAGACCGTCGACAGCTGGCTGGGCTCTCATCACTCTGGGTGACTCAACCTCTTCCATCTCGTCGTCTTGCGCGAAGTCACTGTCAGACGAAGCACTGTCAGACTCAGCACGCTGCTTTCCTCTTGATATTTCTGCTCTCCTGCTCGAGTACCCTTCCCTCCGACCTGTGTTCCTGAAATCCATAGAAGAGATAGCAAGATTAGAATGGCTCGCCTCGACCAAAACCGTAATCACTTGACAGCTTCGAGGATAACGCAATTCAGTCAAACGGTTAGTAAATTGGTCGAGAAGGCATAGGCATATTTTCAGGAAATCAGTTCAAGGTCACGAAATCAGCTTAATGTCATTGTCAATTGCAAAATCAGCTGCTCAATATCACAAAGCACGCAATGCACAGAGAATCAGCTAACAGCCACAAGAACATGAATAGCAATGAAGAACACAGCCTAGAAATCAACAAATCAACACAGCAAAGGAAAGCTGGTCGATTGCTCGACGGAGCGGCCCGACGGACGAGCTCGACGGATCGGCCCGACGGAGGGAGCTGGCGAGTGAATGGGATCAAGTGACCCTCCGGCGATCGCTCGGTTGACCTCCGGCGATCGCTCGGTTGACCTCCGGCGAGTGACCCGACGGGTGCTCCGAGTGATACGGGCGATCGATTGAGCTCGTCGGTTTGCTTGAAGAAGGACCCTGCAAGCACACACAAACAAGAGAGAGGGAGAGAGATAGCAAGAAATGGCACCTCCTCATGGTGAATATCAAACAATCGATGGAGTGAAGATGGAGAGAGCTTGAGAGGTGAGATGGAGTGAAAGGGGGATAAGATTTGTGGAGATGTGTGGTTGTAGTGAGATGAGAGAGTGAAGTGTGTGTGAGTGTGTGAAGCAGAGAGAGTCACTTACCTGGTGGGTCCGCGAGCGATCCAGCTTATCCTGTTTGTTTTTTTTTTTTTTTTTTTTTTTTAAAAAAAAAAATGAAACAAAACCGAAAATTAGTGAAACAAATCAAAATTGAAACGGTTATGTACACTTACCGGTGGGTTGCCTCCCACCAAGCGCTTGGTTAAAGTCACTAGCTTGACTTGGACGCCTATTAGGCTGGAGATGGATCACCGAGAGGAACGGATTCACTCTCCGTGATGTCAGAATCAGCAAGATACGGCTTTAAGCGTTGGCCATTTACAACAAAATGTCCACCTGACTTGTCCCAAAGCTCAACAGCTCCATACGGTCGGACTTCTTTAATTGTAAATGGCCCAGACCAACGAGATCTCAACTTTCCAGGAAAAAGCTTCAACCGAGAGTTAAAGAGTAACACTTTGTCATCAACCTTGAAATCCCGAGGAATAATTTTCTTGTCATGATAAGCCTTCGTCTTCTCCTTGTAGATCTTGGAGCTCTCATACGCATTGTGACGAATCTCATCCAACTCTAGCATTTGCATCTTTCTCCTCTCAGCTGCAGGCTTCATGTCGTAGTTCATCTGCTTCACTGCCCATGCAGCCTTGTATTCTAATTCGACTGGAAGGTGACATGCCTTACCATACACCAAATGAAATGGAGTCGTTCCCAAAGGCGTCTTGTATGCTGTCCGATAGGCCCATAGTGCATCGTCTAACTTCGCTGACCAATCCTTCCTTGTAGTGCTTACGGTTTTCTGCAGAATGCTCTTGATCTCTCTGTTGGACACCTCCACTTGACCACTCGTCTGGGGATGATATGGAGTAGCGACCTTGTGCTTGACACCGTTCTTCTTCAACAGAGTTTCAAAGGTTCTGTTGATGAAGTGGGATCCTCCATCACTGATGACTACTCTCGGCACGCCAAATCGAGGAAAGATCACCGACTTGAACATCTTTAGTACTACCTTTGCATCATTCGTAGGACTGGCCAAAGCCTCTACCCACTTAGATACATAGTCAACAGCGACCAAAATGTATTGGTTCTTAAAGGAAGATGGGAATGGTCCCATGAAATCTATGCCCCAAACGTCAAAAACTTCTACTTCCAGAATGAAATTCTGTGGCATCTCGTTTCTCTTACTGATGTTCCCCTGTCTCTGGCATGAATCACACCTAGACACGAACTTCTGTGCATCCCGAAACATGGTAGGCCACCAGTAGCCAGCCTGCAGAACCTTGGAGACAGTCTTGAACGTAGCGAAATGCCCAGCATAAGAAGAGCTATGGCAATGGAACAAGATCCCTGGTATCTCCTCATCAGCTACACATCTCCTGAAAACTCCATCTGAGCATTGCTTGTATAGATACGGTTCATCCCAAAAATAGTGCCTGATGTCCCTCAGGAATTTCTTTTTCTTGTTCCCCACGAATCCTGTCGGTTCTTGCTCAGCAGCAAGGTAGTTCGCTATCTCTCCAAACCAAGGAAAACTTCGACGGTTGACATCGTCGATGCTGCCAACAAAATCGCAGCTAACTACGTGATCAGGTGCTCCGCCAAAGTCAATCACATCGACTGCATATACTTGCTCTTCACGTAGGCTGTCATCGAGAGGGACGTCTTCGTCAACCTTCAGCCTGGACAGATGATCTGCTACGCCATTATCGATCCCTTTCTTATCTTTAATCTCCAGGTCGAACTCTTGAAGCAGAAGAATCCACCTCAACAGTCTCGGCTTTGCATCCTTCTTTGTTAATAGGTACTTCAGCGCAGCATGGTCTGTATGGACAATCACCTTCGACCCAACAAGGTAGGACCGAAACTTCTCAAATGCAAAGACTACTGCAAGCAGCTCTTTCTCAGTTGTAGCATACTTGCACTGAGCTTCATCCAGTGTACGGCTGGCGTAGTAGATCACATGCAGCTTCTTCTCTTTCCTCTGTCCTAGAACTGCCCCCACAGCATAGTCACTGGCATCTGTCATCACTTCGAAGGGGAGATTCCAGTCTGGAGGCTGAACAACTGGAGCACTCACGAGAGCTCCCTTGATCGTGTGAAAGGCTTCTAGGCACGCACTGTCGAAGTCAAACTTCACCTCTTTACACAACAGCTGCGTCAAAGGCCTGGTGATCTTGGAAAACTCTTTTATGAACCGTCTGTAGAATCCAGCATGTCCCAGAAAACTTCGGATCTCCTTGACCGTTTTAGGCGGCTGCAGACTCATCATAACTTCGATCTTCGCTCTGTCAACCTCAATTCCCTTCTCTGAAATTTTGTGGCCCAGAACAATTCCGTCTCTCACCATGAAGTGGCATTTCTCCCAGTTTAGCACGAGATGTCTGTCCTCACACCGCTGCAACACCCTGCACAGATTAGACAAACAAACAGAGAAAGAGCTTCCGTAGACTGAGAAGTCGTCCATGAAAACCTCCATTATGTCCTCAATAAGGTCAGTAAAAATAGACATCATGCACCGCTGGAAAGTCGCTGGTGCATTGCATAAGCCAAATGGCATTCTGCGATAAGCAAAAGTGCCATATGGACAAGTGAATGTCGTCTTCTCCTGGTCGTCTGGGTGGATCGGGATCTGAAAGAAACCTGAATAACCATCTAAGAAACAGTAGTACGGATGGTTAGCCAACCTCTCAAGCATTTGATCAATAAACGGGAGCGGAAAATGATCTTTTCTAGTTGCAGCATTCAGTTTACGGTAATCAATGCACATGCGATGACCAGTGATAGTCCTAGTAGGTATCAATTCATTCTTATCATTTTTAACAACAGTTATACCACCTTTCTTAGGAACTACATGAACTGGACTAACCCAAGTACTATCAGATATGGCATAAATTACACCAGCTTCTAGAAGTTACATTATCTCTTTCTTGACAACATCTTTTAGATTCGGGTTTAACCTCCTCTGATGTTCTACAGAAGTCATCGACTCATCTTCTAGATGTATCCTATGCATGCATAGATCAGGCGAAATCCCAGGAATGTCATCTAGTGAATACCCTATAGCTTTTCTATACTTCCTAAGCTCACAGAGAAGCAAAGCAGTTTCAACATTGTTCAGATCAGAGTTCACTATCACAGGATATGTCGAATTAGGTCCTAGAAATGCATACCTGAGCCCCGCTGGAAGTGTTTTAAGTTCGAGCTTGGGAGCTCTCAACTCACTCCAGGGGCTGTTGATGGTGGTTTCGAGGACGGGTGTTTTGTCGGTTTTCTGCTTCGGCGAATCCTCTTCGTCATCCAAACTCATGTAGGCAACTAATCTCTCCATCCTCTTCGTCGCGTCCATCATTTTTGCCAAACCGTTGGCTTTTTCAGTCAGATAGCTGAACTCTCCTTCAGCTCTAGTCAATGCGACCTCCAGAGGGTCGTCAAGAAGCAGTTCTTCTCTCACTTCTTCTACCAAATGCGGGCCATCTTCTATGACAAACGTCTGCCCGTCTAACATTGGTCTCTTGAGGAGTCTGTTCATCTCGAACCTCATAACCATGTCTCCCAGCTGGAGATCAATTATTCCTCCTCTGACATCTATAATAGCACCTGCTGTGCATAGGAAAGAACGCCCAAGTATCAGTGGGTCCTTCGGCTCTTCGTCAGTCTCGAGGACAACAAAGTCCGCTGGAATGAGCGTATTGCCTATCTGCACATGCAGATCCTCAAGTATTCCAACTGGAAACTTAGTCGACCTATCAGCGAAGACCAAAGATATCTTCGTGGGTTTGAACTTTGTGAATCCCAGCCGCTTCGCCACAGAGTATGGCATCAGGTTCACACTCGACCCAAGATCACAGAGAGAGCAAGCGAATATCATCTGTCCAATCTTCACTGACAAAACAAATCTGCCCGGATCGCTTCTCTTCTTCACCAGCTTGTTCTGTAGCACAGCACTACACTCCTCTGAGACCAGCATCACATTTTCCTCCTCAGCTACTTTCCCAGAAATCAGCTCCTTCATGTACCTCTTCAGCGCAGGAATCATCTGTACAGCATCAGATAGAGGCAACTTCACAGTCAAGTCCCTCAACATCTCTTTACACTTCGCTTCCTCCAGACTTTTCCTCGACTTCTTCGGTAGAACTGGATAAGGCACCTTCGGCTTGTAGATCCGTGTAGGTACAGCCTCTGCAGCCACAGGTGTAGGCTCGTCGGACACATGGACGGGTTCCTGAGAAGATGAACCCTCGTCTTCAGCTCGATCCACTCTACTCGGAGCAGGTTGATCGTCTTCACTCGCTTGTCCTTCTGTTTCAAGGACCAGGTCCTCGTCAACTTTCTCCTTCCCTGTTCTCTTTCCAGGAACTGGTGTAGGTGTCAGCTTCTTCCCACTTCGCGTCTCGACCACGGCAACATACTCATTCCTGGGATTTGTCTCTCCTTTCCCAGGAAGTGTTCCATGAGGCCTCTTAACAGCTTCGGCCATCTGAGCAACTTGTACATCAAGCTTCTTGACATGAGTCCACACGGCTTCATGCTTTCCGTTCAGATCATTGTACATCGTGTCAATCTTCTGGTTGATCTCTTCAGAAGACTTCTGCTGGTTCATCAACATCTGCTGCATCATACTCTTCAGCTCGTCATTCGAATTGTTTGATGAACCTGAAGCTTGCTGCTGGCTACTGAACTGCACCTTCTGCTGACCAAATGTCTTCTGGTTCGGAACAAAGGTCTTCTCCTGAAAGGTGTTAGAGTAACTCTTCTGCTGGTTTTGGCTCGACCGTGGCGGGTAGACTTGATCCTGCGGATTCTCGACGTTCGTGCTCCGATAGGACAAGTTCGGATGTTGCCGGTAGTTCTGGTTGAAGCTACGGTTCTGGACAAAGGCTTGCCCGTTCACGTAGTTAACCTCCATCTGATCATCTTCTTCTTCGCCTACTCCAAACTCTTGAGAGACAGGTGTATCATCGCTCTCATCAACGAAGTGGACAGACTTCTGCGACGCTTTCAGCAGCAGATTCACCTTGGCAGTCAGCTCATCAATCTTCTGCGCTTCTACACCGCTTCCCTTGGCGGACACACTACTCACAGTTCGGTCATATTCGGCGCTCTTGTTGCTCGAGCTTGCAGCCAGGTTCTCGATAAGCTCGAATGCTCCTTCCTTGGACTTCGTCATGAAATCACCATTGCTGGCTGAGTTCAAAATGTTTCGGTAGTCCCAGTTGACTCCATCATAGAAGATTCCCAGTATCTGCTCATCAGTGAAGCCGTGATGAGGACAATCTCTCCGGTACTCCTTGTACCTCTCCCATGCTTCGCAGAAAGCTTCTCCGTCATGCTGGTGGAATGATGCAATCTTGGTACGGAGAGAAGCTGTTTTGGACTTCGTATAGAAGTGGTCCAGGAACGCTGATCTGCATTGTTCCCACGAAGTCAAAGACCCTGGTGGTAATGACTTCAGCCAGCGAGAAGCTTTATTGGCGAGTGAGAATGGGAACAGCTTGCACTTCAGGAAATCAGCTGGTACCCCATTCGAGCTAGTCGTGCTGCATATCTCTTCAAAATTCTCGATGTGGTCCATCGGATTCTCAGCAGGTAGGCCATTGAAGAGATGCGCCTTGACTAGTGAGATCATGTTGGGGTCTATCTTGAAGTCTTGCCTCTGAATTGGAGGAGGAACAATCGCAGACCGGTTTTGGTAGAAGGTATGCGGATTATCTCTCTCTCCAATAGAAGCTTGAGGATGCGGTTCTCTATCTTGTTGAGCCTTCCGCATTTGCTCGATCTGCTGCTGGAGCTGCTGCATCTGAGCAGCCATCTGAGCAGTCAGGTCTGCATTGCCTTGACCAGCCATCTGAGCGGGTCTGGTCTGTCTGTTTTCTCGTTCTCTTCTCGCGAGTTCTGCGTTGGACAGGATAACAAGATCTTCGGTGCGGTTGCTCCTTGTAGATCTAGTGGTCATGCACCTGAAAAACACACGAGAGACAAGAGAAAGAACAAGTTAGTAAAATTCTTAGACTAAATTTCCAATCAAAATTCAATGGCAACGAGTTGGTCCCCGTCGCAACGGCGCCAGTTTGATAAAAGATCTTTGCAGTGTAGTAAACAATTCGATCCAGAGGACCAGCGTTGCACAGTGAACTTATGAGACAAGAAATAGAGCTAAGACAATGATATGGTTTGGTTGTGATATAGTAACAGTAACAAATGTAAACAACGATTAAAAATCAATATAGATAAAGCACTAGACCGAGGTAATTCGCATGAGCTCACGAAAAGTAACCAAACGGCTATTCAGGAAAATGATTGCAAACAGGTTTCGAACTCAAACATGAAAGTACGTTAATCCACTGTCGCGGTATTAACGACTTTGCTAAACAACCTAGATGTCTAAACTATCGTTTGAATCTAGCAGTTGAAAGCAAGCAATAAAATCAGGTTTGATATGTTCACGATCCGCCTTAGCATCAACTCTCGCAGGCTAAGGACGAATCGCTCACCAATGATTTATCTAGCACCCTATAACACTTTTGATGAATAGGAAGCCTAGGATCTAAAACTGAGCGATCAAATCAATCTTAGCATTAAGATTATCAAAGGCGAAAACAAAGAGACTCTTTTCATCAAGGATCCCGAGATACGACGATCTTAGCTGATGGTCGAAGTTGCCACAATCCGAAGATTGGGATTCTCGTTGAGGTATGTATCCGAAGACGCACTCTAAATGATCCTTGATTCAAAGACAAAGTATCCTATCTGCATTCAGTTATCTAAGTCATGAAACTCCTTTGAAAAACCTAGATCTAGCAAGGCGACTACTCACACATGTTCGAGCAAACAACAACAATAGCAGAAACAGTTTTCATTGAATAATAGAAATAGCAAGCAAAGAGGTTTAGAAATCTTCTCCAATACTACTGTCACTATGAATTCGAGATCTTCTCCTCAAACAACAATGAAAAAGCGGCTATCCTCCCAAGTACTCCGAACAAAGTGTAAAAGAAAACGTAAAAGAAAACATAGCCTAAACAACGGCTGAAAAACGAGTGTAAATAGGTCAGGTGTCGAAAACCGATGATCGAACGGTCGAGATCGAACAATGGGGATTGAACGGTCGAGATCGATCGGCTGATGGACGGTGTAGATCGAACGCACTGATCAACGGGAGGTGATCGACGGCTGACGGGCGATCGGGCGATCGACGGGCCGGTCGACGGGCCGGTCGACGGGCCGGTCGACGGGCCGGTCGCCGGGGCTGGTCGACGGGCCGGTCGCCGGGGCTGGTCGCCGGGCCGGTCGCCGGGGCTGGTCGCCGGTGTGGTCGCGGGGCTGGTCGCCGGGGCTGGTCGCCGGTGTGGTCGCGGGGGTGGATCGCCGGGGTCGGCCGCCGGGGTGGATCGCCGGTGTGGATCGCCGGGGTTGGTCGCCGGGATCAGGTCCTCTGGTCTGACATGCCTTCACAAAAGCCATCATAACTCGTCAACCGTTTATCGGAATGACCTGAAACCGGCGCCAAATGAAAGCTGACTCAATTTCCTATCTTGTGGGCATTCGATCAAACGGCCAGTCGATCGACGGGTTTGGGCGTCAAGTTTGGTTGTCAACTTTCTGGTTACTTCGACACCTTTTTGCTCTATATCGCATGTTGCCACTCCGTGTCACCGAAATGCTCCTTTGAATGACTTTCAACCTGTAAAGACTCGATAAAGACTATGAAGACTCGATAAAACACGTGAAAACAGAGGTTAGAGTGCGCTAAAACGCAAGACATCAATGTTACAGTAGTAGAGAAAAATATATATCAATAACACACAGATGACATATCCATTTTATTATAAATTTAGCTTTTTGTTCTCTCTTTGAAAAAATTAAAAAATGGGGTTCTATTAGGCAACGTCCAAGTAGAAGAGGCACAAGCTCTAAGGGCATCCGCACCCTAGAGCTCCATATGGAGCTCTTTAAATTTGTTTAATAATAAATATATCAATAAATTAATTGTAGAGCTTGTTTAAAAACTTAACACTTTGTAACTCTACATTGCAGAACCAAAAAAAAGTTCTAAAAGTTTGAAATTTTGTTTTTTTCAAATTTTTTTAAATAAATTGATGAAGATAAAAGAAAATCACAATATTATTGATAAGGGAGATTACACAAAACATAAATACACGTTTAAAAACATATGAAAACCTGATCAAGAACCATATTTATTCCAAATATGCTCAACCAAATCAGCTTTCAATTGGTGATGTTTTTGTTCATCACGAATATCAGCTCGATTGGCCATTATGTTGTTGATGTTCGTAGGCACCCTCCTGGCAGCCGTGACATGCACTTGTGAAGACCCGCTACCGTCTCCTCCTTGTTGGAATTCCTCTTCATTATGTTGAGTGCCACTTGCCCGTTCGTCTTCTACGATCATATTATGTAATATGATACATGCTTTCATTATGTTACCTATTTTATCTTTATCCATACAAAGTGCGGGGTTCTTGACAATTGCAAATCGAGCTTGCAAGACTCCAAAAGCGCGCTCCACCTCTTTTCTGACAAATTCTTGACGCTCGGCAAACAAACATGTTTTCGGTTCTTGTGGCCGAGAAAATGATTGGATGAAAGCTGCCCAATCCGGATATATACCATCTGTTAGATAGTAAGCCATCTTGTATCGGTTTCCATTAACAGAGTACGACACCTTAGGAGCTCGACCTTCTAATATATCATCAAACACGGGTGAGCGGTGGAGAACATTAATGTCGTTTAAAGTACCTGGAGGTCCAAAAAATGCGTGCCAAATCCATAGATCGTACGACGCCACAGCCTCTAAAACGATTGAGTCAAAATTTTGTCCGAGAATCATGACCTTTTCTTTGAAACTAACCATGTTACACTAATGTTTAAGTAACCATTGAAACAGTATTTGGCAACACATTCACTCAATGTACACTTTGAGCGGATCGGTTCACCAAAAATGGCCACATTTCCAAAAAGCCAATGGAGGATCCACCTTTGACTCCGCACCTTAATGAACT
Source organism: Erythrophleum ivorense (assembly GCA_026724425.1). Taxonomy (NCBI): domain Eukaryota; kingdom Viridiplantae; phylum Streptophyta; class Magnoliopsida; order Fabales; family Fabaceae; genus Erythrophleum; species Erythrophleum ivorense. Next base: position 267,514 of record JAIUCV010000876.1, read on the forward strand.
TAACCTTCTCAGCTAGGGGCTTGGTTTTACAAAGGGAACAACTCCTCATCCTCACCAAATAGTGAAAGTCTACGTGAGTTCGGTTTCCCCTCTCTCTCCCCTTCAATTTAAGAAAAAGCACCAAGGTCCAAGTAACCGGGGATTAGGTGGCTACCACCATCAACACTCGCGTCTATGGAAGACCCTTCGATCCAAGTAACCGGGGATTAGGTGGCTACAACCATCAATACTCGCGTCTATGGAAGATCCATCAAAAACCTCCACAAAGAGGAGAAGAAGTCGGATAAAAAAAATACCTTGCTACCCTAAAAAAGGGATGAACCGACTTAAGAAGTGAGAAGAGAGAGAGGTGAAGCAAGAGCCAAGACAAGTGTTTAAGCACAAGAGGATGAGAAAGAGATCATAAACCCTTTGATCGATATCCCCTAGTTGAGACCGCACCTTTAAATATTAAAGGAGTCGAAGGAGGTGAGCCCGGATGGTCATATGGAGTGTGGGTCACTTTGGGATGACTGCTAAACTCAATGTAAGTACTTATGTTCCTCATCATAAAGCCAAAACCGTTTTTCATGTGGATTACTAAAACATAAGCTAAACGTGGATTTTCAAAATGCATTGAGAGTTCTCATGTTTTCAAACCTCTTTTCCTTTCTTAGTTTGCTTGAGGACAAGCAAAAGGCTAAGTCTGGGGGAGTTGATATATCCATATTTTACATGTTTTTACCTTGGTTTTCTTTATATTTTCTTACCCAATAATAATGATTTTGTATCCAAGAGGTAGTTTTCTTGTATATTGTGATTTTGGGAAGCAAACAGGTCAAAATGGCAAAAAGAAGGCAAAAGAGCTTAAAACAATGATCCATGCAAGTTCCCAAGTCAAGAGCTTCAACAAAACTCAAGTTAGCCGGTTTCCGCATTCGGACAGAATCAAAGCGCCCGAAAGATGACCGCGGCAAAGGGTCTTTCCTACGTCCAAATCATGAGATCTTTATATGGAAAGATAGATAAATGAGTCATGCGTCGCGACGAAGTGGAATTGGGCTATTTGGAGCAGAAATGCGGCCTAGGATCTTTTTCTCCCAAGACATGTCCGTCTGGCGAGTAAGTGAAGCCCATGGAGCTTGGATGAGCGAAATGGACCGGGATCACTGCGGGCCAAGCCTAGACTTCATCAAGACTCAAGCCCACACTCTTTCACGCGATCAGGAAGCAGCGGCGCCGACTTGAGCAAGACTTGGTGAGCAAGTTCACCCGGGTGAAGAAAGAGGAAACATTCCTCTTCTTGCCCGCGCATTAACTCGGCCGACCTAAGCCTCCCCTCTCCTATATATACTCGCTTTTAGCCTCTTGTATCACAAGGAGAAACACACCAGAACACACCTTGAAACTCTTTCAATAAACCGGAGCCACTTAGGTGGTCTCCTTGTTCTTTCTTCTTCTTTTGCATCTTGTACATACTCGCATGTTTAGATAGTTTTAGGTCTAGGTTTAGAGGTTTCCCTCTATGGAAGAGCCACGGTTTGATCCATATCACTCCGCCTCTCTCCATTAGAATCATGGGATCCTCTCTACTCCCTTAGACTCATTATTGAATCATAGATCTTTCAAAGAAGACATGATATGATAAGCCATCAAGAATCGGTTGTTAAAGAAAGGGAAACCTTATGGTTCACCATCTTTATTCATACCTAAAGCTTGTTGCTAGAGTAGCTAACTAGCGACTTGATCCAAGGTTGATATACTCTCCAAAAGCTTGTTATATCTCCGGTCCTAATATTTGATGGGCAAATCGTCTTAGGCTATGAAAGTAGACCTAAGGAGTTTTGTGAACAATCACTACCCGATTTTATTGCATGTTTCACTCTTCAATGACCATGTGAAAGCTGAGTCCATTGGTTTAAGAAACATAGGTGGTCGGAGCCACGAAAGTGGGATGACCATGTCTTAGTGTTTTGAGTTCATAGAAATCGGATTTAACAAACTTTTCAATTGATTTGGCTTATGTCTTTTGCGGATTGTCCTTTGTTCAATAATGGTGTTTGTATAGTTTGCATTTGTTATTTGATTTTCCTTTATAAAACAAAAATACAAAACCCTTGCATATTATTGATTTAGCTTAACCAAATCTTTACAAATGTGTAGTGTGTAATTCGCATTCTCTTGTGGATCGACCCCTAAGTACTACAACAACATGTTGTGCACTTGCAACCATGTTTAGCTTAGGGTTTTTATTACTTGCATATATACCACACCCTTGTTTGGCACACATCACTTTTTAAAGGAGAATTGGTCGACATACATATTTGTTGTTTTGTAACATGTGACCTTGGCCCATGATTATAAAGTTTTGTTGTTTTGTAACATGTGACTTCTTCATTGCCGACATATAAATCTTATTAACAAACACAAACTAATGTTAAACCAAGATATCATTAAAAGTCAACATAGTAAACATTGTCAACATATGAATCTCATTAACAAACACAAACAAACACAAACTAATGTTAAACCAAACTAATACATCACATAGTTAACATCACCAAACCATGATCTCTTCTACATCAGCTCTTTGTCCTTCAAACTCCTCTGTTAAACAAAGACAGTAGCAAATATCAGTAGAAGACACAAGTAAAACCTGAAAGAGAATAACATACAAATATCATTACTTTTGTCCTGCACCAACCAAAAACGATCATAAGAGCCCATAACTTCAGCCAAAACTTGTTTATGTTTCGCTTGGTTTATGTTTCGCTGATGCACTCTCTAATCGTAGAACATTAATAACAAGACACAATGATAACATAAAGACCTTAATTATACATAAAACATCTTGTGTCATCAGATTACATAACAAGAGCTAAAGAACTAATACATAAAACATTAAGCCGAAACATCAAACATTCTAGAACATGAAAGAAAAGCAATCATCAAACATTCTAGAACATGAAAGAAAAGCAATCATAAAACATTCTACAGCATCCCACTAATGAGCTTATTCTTAAGCTCTATCTCCATTTCCGTTAAAGCTTCTGTTCTTCCTAGAAGACTAGCAAGCAGTTTCTTATCAGCTAGTTTCTCCTTCACAACGTTGTCTCTCTCCCTTATCTCCACAATGGTCTGGAGGTTTTTCAGAGAAGCCTCTCTGTCCTCATTTGTTGGTTTTCCACTTTTATTTCCTTTCAACTTCGCTGCCTTTGCCGCCTTCACACCGATTGGCCTCTCTTCCGCTTGCTCCTCCATTGGACTGCCTCCTCCGGAAGCCTCAGGCTGTGATCTTTTTGCCTCCGAAAGTTTTGTTGGCTTTCCACTTTTATTTCCTTTCCCTTTACTCAAATTACACCATTTCTGTTCATTCCTAAGCATTCTCCACGCATGGTCTAAGGTGAAGTTACACCTCTGATCCTGAAAGTAGAACTTGTGTGCCATCTCGAAGACATCATCCTCCGACTGGCCGCTAGTGCGTTGCCGTCCAGCTTGCTCGTAGCAGCCACAAAACTTCTGCACGGGTTCGTTGATTTTGCCGAACCTCTGCTTACATGTGTTCCACTCGCGGTGAGGAAAGTCCTTCACCGATTCAATGGCATTATAGTAAGTGGCGACCCGTTTCCAGAAAGTACAACCTTTCTGATCATTCCCCACTACGGCGTCCTTGCTGGTGTTAAGCCATGCACTCAGCAGCGCTCCATCTTCAGAGACAGTCCACCTGCGTCTACCTTCTCGAGAAGCAGCTGGTAAGTTATCATCTACACGACCACCATCCTCTGCTCCTCCGGTGTACCTAGTTTGTGAACTAAACGGTGGTGTTTGGGTACAAAACGGGGGTGTTGGAGATGCGGTGGTTTGGTTCAAGAGATCAGTGAATGAGCTAGGGTAACTAAAGGGACAATTGGACTCCATTTTTTACGAAAGGCAGGGTTGTAAAGCAAGGAGAATTGCACAAACAAGAAAACAGAGGAAAAGATTTGTAGGTTTTTCTAAAGGGAGAGGTGAGTTTAAGTAGATGCAAAGTTTGTCTCGTAAAAGAGATACCAGTTTTAAATATGATTAGACATCGTTTTACTTTAACTCAACACAACTTCAATTAAGTGGTTGAGCTCATTTAATCAACTACTCTTTATTGGTGGGGTAAATCTAACTCATAAAACCATGTCTCGGTTTCTTAAGCATAAACAAGTTGAAGGAGCTAGCAATCAACTAGTACAAGAGAAAGAGACAATCTCAACCAAACTGCCACTATAACAATTCATAAAGGAGCTAGCAGCCTAACCTGGAGCGTGGAGAATTGATTTGATTTCTCATCACCATCTCCACCAGCTTTATGCACAGGAACACTGTCCTTCCTTGGCATCTCGGCAATCTGAGGACATGGACAAATGAATCAAGTTACGTAAACCGAAAGAAGAAGAGCATTGAAAGCGTTGAAAAAGCCAACTAGTTTGACATTCAATTTCGTTATTACATTCAATTAACATAACTTACGATAGGAACAACAGATATCAACAGATATCAACATGTCTGATGACAATCATTAAGCAATGAATTAACAAAAGTTACTAATGGAAAAAGTTTACTGAAACATGATCGCATATCCAACATAGCCAATGTAAATATTTGGGATGAAATTATCAAATTCAAAAGAAATCGATGTTTTGTATCATTCTTAATTGTTCAATTCAAGCAATTTTGAGGTAGAAAAGGATTTTCATTTTTTCAATTTTTGCAGAACCGTGAGCTACGGATGTTCAAAACAAGCCAATTATTCGTTAAACTGTATCAATTCGTTAAAAACACGTCAAATTAGAGCAAACACCAGCATAACCAGATTCATAAAAACCTAGGAGAGATAATTCAAACAGCAGAAGCAATACCCGGATACAACTGTCGCTGAGATGGACGGTGTCGAGAGAAGAAGAAGCAGACTGGGGAGAAGAAGAAGAAGAATAAGCTTCTTTGAGAGCAGAAGCGGAAGAAAAATTAAGAATCTCTCTCTTTTTCTCTTCTTTCAATACACGAATTTTAGAGCCCGATTGAATTTGCTCTTCTTTTGCTCTACGTTGAAAAAGCCAAATAGAACAGAGACGGCTCTGCCATCGGCATCATCGGGCTTATTACGATAGGAAGTGTGATGGTGAGCACCGGAGGAAACGGCGGTGCGGTGAAATCGGCGGCAAGGAGGTCGAGAAAGGTAGCAAAGGAGGAGGAAGAAGCGAGGAGAGGCGTGAGGGCGGAGGAAGGAGACTATGAGAGGAGAGGGAGAGAAAGAGAGAGGACGGCCATGAATGAGAGCGAACCAAAGGGTTTATCCGAATTGCAAACGCAATTGTTATGGGTTTTCCATTTTTTTGATCAGCCGTTCCGATTAGAGAAGAAGACGGAGAGAACGAGGAAAACTCGTGTAGCAGAGCGAAAAATAAAAAACAATAAAAACATAACGCGTTAATTTCTTTTGGCGGGTCTCCCTCATGCCGACATGTGGCAAGCAGAGACGCTCTACAAAGTCTTCCGCCAGATACGTCTCTCCAATTTAAGTGTGCCACATGTATAATTTTTTTTAATTAATCTTTATTTATTTCCTCCAGAGTCTCACAAAACTCCTGCAATGCAGATGCTCTAAGCTCCTTTAATATAAGATCTCTGTCATGGTCAAGTGGACTTTAGAAGCCATTTCTTCGTTGTTTCTTGGAAAAAAGAAAAAAAAAAAGATCGCAGTTGTCTTTTATGTTTCTTTTCTGTTTTAATAAAATACTATCCATAAAGAAAGAAAGAAAAAGGGTTGATGGAAACAAAAGAGTGTTAGTGTAGACTTCACAAGATAAAATCCAAAATGTGAGGTAAGCGACTAAGCGTGGTTAGAAAGGAGATGCATTATTTCTTGCTACTCACAAAGTCACAGTCTCTGCAAAATTGATTTATTAGTTTGTCTGTGTCTTGGTTACTTCTTTTATTTTGCTACGAATGAAATAACATTTCTGAACAATAAAATACTGTTGCTGACTATAACATTGACAATCCACTGGATATTGGTAGCTTTACCACCGGCTGACTTGTAAATTCATCTTTCACTTGTCTAGTTCGGTTTTTTTTTCCCTTTGTGGAGAAATTTGTTGAATTAATTTTTCAGTTTTTTTGTTTGTTAAAATAGCATTTCCACAACTAAAATAACGTTTTTCTTAGTTCTTTTTCTGAAATTCTAACTTTTAATAAGTTCGATGGAACACTACCGTCTTTATTACTTGACCGTTTCCCTCCAACCACATGTAGCCATGTTATTTTTAGGGTTGGGCTGGGCCAGGCTTCACAATTTGGCAAGTGTTATACCCAATTGCCTTATGGATACTACAAACTTGATTGCTCTTGATAAAATGTAATTTACCTAAGTTTCAAACACAACTGTGCTAACTAGCCAATTAACCTTTTTTTTTTTTCACTTGATTTATTATTTTATCACAAATTATTAGAAATGTTACAATAAAGATTCTGCAACGAACAATTCCATCTTCTGAGGTACCACGACCGACAGTCCCGAGCCTCCTACAAGCATATCTTCAATAATCTGCATAATTGATAATAAATCGCATTCTCTGAGTTTCGAATCACAGATCTCCTGGTGTACAAGTATTAATGAACCCTTAACCAAACCATTGGGCCAAAGGGGCTTCCACCTAACTAGCCAATTAACTATTAGCAACTATATATATATACATATACATACTTAAGTCAGTAAACTTTAAATATTACATTAACACAGAAAAATACCAAGATAAAATAGTAAATTTCTTAAACCAAGAAAAAAACGCAATTTTTATTTATTCGACATGCATCACGGACTATGTCTTGTTTGGACAATCTTATAATGGAAGAAGTGATTTTTGAGAGTGATTCCGGAATGCTTATCTAAGCTTTGAAGGAGCCTCAGCTACAGTCAAGACTTAAGTGTTAAACTAGTGGAGATCGATCACGGGACGAGAAGAATTTAATGCTTGTGACACTAGAGCAGAAAAGACTTCTTTCTCCCTGTTCTCTTGAGTGGGCTCGTGTGAAAAATCCACTCACGCCCTGTTACCTTTTCCTTTTATCCATGGAACCTTTTACAGACTTATGATTTTTACCCCAAAATAAAGATTTAAATACTAAAATTGCAGAATCAATGCATAAATTACAACTGTAAGTCTTTGAGGTAATATTAAATACCGTGATGGAAAAATCTCTATACAAAATTTAATGATTTTTCACGTTTCAATACTTTATTTGTTTAGCTTTTAGCTGACCACTGTATTTTACCATGCGGCACACGTTATTGGCTGCTCCAGAAGTGGTTAGAAACTCAGAAACCAGTTTGGTCCCCACAACTAGCTTCAAGCTCATAGAGTCACAGCATCTTCATGTTTAAGCAAATCAACCAAATTCTTTTAATAGTTTTAGTCGAATTCGTACCCAAGAACATGAAAACTACATGTGGAAGAAAGATGTTGAATACGAACCCAAATTTGCAGCCTCCCTCAATAATACCACAATTTTCATTATAATATATTTATTTCTTTTAGAAAAATAACAAAAATATCGTGCAGTCCCTGAGACACATGAAAGCTGTAACACAAGTACAATAAATAGTGGTAAAGAAATAGGAACCAATGAGAAAAACAGAGCACACTTGACAAAGTGATCAAGCCAAAAAAAAAAAAACAAAGAGTTTCGTGAGAGGCAAGCAAACACAAAGATGCTTCAGACCGGAGCAGCTTGGGGATTCACAGGCTCGACGATGACGAGTCTTATGTTCTATTGGGCGATGTACAAACAGTTTTTCCCATACCGTCTCCAAGTCCAGATCGAGATATACCTTTACAAACTGATGGGATGGGTTTCAAACTCTGTTCACATCAAGTTCAACGAGTACACAGGAGATGGTCTCAAGAGAAGTGAAGCTTACATCTCCATTCGCAACTACTTATCCTCTAAATCAACGGCTTGTGCAAAGAGACTAAAGGCCAACGAGACAGAAAACAGCAAATCGTTGGTACTTAGTTTGGACGATCACGAGGTAATCGAAGATGTGTTCGATGGTGTGAAGGTGAAATGGTCTTCAAATGTGAGCAAGAGTCACAATCAATCTGATAAGAACGGTAATAACGGTGGCTCAGAGGAGACAAGGTACTTCACTCTGAGTTTCCACAATCGGCGTAGAGAGATGATCACTGAGAGTTATCTTGAGCATGTTTTGAGAGAAGGGAAAAAGATAGGGTTGAAGAACAGAGAGAGGAAGCTTTACACTAATTCGAGTCAGGGTTGGTCTGCTTGGAAGGAAGGAAGAACATGGTGTAGTGTTTCTTTTAATCATCCTGCCACGTTCGAGACTTTGGCTATGGATCCTACGAAGAAAGAAGAGATTAAGAAGGATTTGATTAAGTTTAGCAAAGGTGAAGATTATTACAAGAAGGTTGGGAAGCCATGGAAGCGAGGTTATCTCTTGTTTGGTCCGCCAGGGACAGGGAAGTCGACGATGATCTCTGCAATGGCGAATTTCTTGGAGTATGATGTGTATGATCTTGAGCTAACGACTGTGTCGGATAACTCAGACTTGAAGAAATTGTTGTTGGATACAAAAGGGAAATCTATTATTGTGATTGAAGATATTGATTGCTCGCTTGGTCTTAAGGGACGTAAGAGGAAGAAAAATGAGGATGAAGAAGAAGAAGACGACGAAGAGGAGAAGAGGAAGGAACTTGAGAAGCTGATATATGGACAAAGAGATCGGAGCAAGGTTACTTTGTCGGGGCTACTAAACGCCATTGATGGGTTATGGTCAGCTTGTAGTGATGAGAAGATTATGGTTTTCACGACAAATTTTGTGGATAATCTTGATCCGGCATTGATACGCAGAGGAAGAATGGACAACCATATTGAGATGTCTTATTGTAGGTTTGAAGCGTTTAAGGTTTTGGCCAAGAACTACTTAGAGATCAAGTCACATGATTTGTATGGAGAAATCGAGAGAAAGCTAGAGGAAACGGACATGTCTCCGGCTGATGTTGCAGAGAACTTGATGCCCAAATCTGATGAGGAAGATGCTCGGAGGACTCGTTTCACTGCTTGCCAATGAACATCCGTAGGGCAATGCATAAACTGGGATAAGCGATTCACCACATACGCTATATCTGGTCTAGTAAACGCCAAATACTGAAGACTGCCAACAACCATCCTGTATTCACGCACATCAGTCAAGGGAGTACCTGAGCGAAGTAACAGACGAGGAGAGGGAGCCATGGGTGTAGAGACTGGTTTGGCATCCATCATCTTCGTTTTGTGAAGCAGGTCAATGATATATTTACGTTGAAAGAGATAAAGTCCTGCTGGTGTCCGATATGCTTCAATGCCCAGAAAGTAATTCAGGTCTGCGGGTTCCTTCAAAGAGAATCTGTTGGACAAAGCTTCGATAACCTGAGAGATGAGTGTAGATGTACTACCGGTGATGATAATATCATCGACGTACACCAGGATGTATATTGCTTGAGCACCATTGACTTTAACGAACACCGATGTATCAGCTAAAGAGTTCTGAAAACCAATTCCAAGGAGATACGATTTCAGTTCCTGATACCAAGCTCGAGGCGCTTGCTTCAACCCATACAACGCCTTGCGTAGACGACAGACATGATGAGGTCGATCGTGATCGACAAAACCTGGAGGCTGCGAGACATAAACTTCATCTGTTAATGTGCCTTGGAGGAAGGCATTATTAACATCCAATTGCTTTATTTCCCAGGCACGAGACACCGCAAGCTGCAAAACTGTTCGGATTGTGATAGATTTGACAACGGGACTGAACGTTTCGGCGTAATCGAGGCCCTGTTGTTGATTAAACCCCCGTGCCACCCAACGGGCTTTGTACCTATCAAGATCACCAGTAGATAGATATTTGAGAGTATATATCCATTTTGTATCAATCACATTCTGACCCGGATGTGGCGGAACTAAATCGAAAGTGCGGTTTCGAATTTGAGCATTCACTTCGTCTCCCATCGCGTGTCGCCAATTTGGATCCCGTAATGCCTGATTTACTGTTGTCGGAATGAGGAGATGAGGTTTGACAGCAGTCAGAGCATGACGGGAGTTGGGCTTCCGGATGTTGTTTTTCCCTCGAGTCACCATATTGTGAGTATTCAGCGGTTGCGGTGGTGGCTGTGCCGCCGGTTGTGTCACCTGAGGAGTTGGAGAAGGTTGAGGAGACTCACATTGGGCCGTTGGGGAAGAAGGACTGGATGGGCCTGAACCTGTGCTGAATGGGCCTGGCGGATCCGAATTTTGGGCCAAACTCTCTGGATTCTCTGTTGGACTCTGCGGTGGTGACGGCGAGCGAGTTTCAGCAGAAGAGTTCCGCGACGTTTTCTGGTGAAGGTTGTCTGAGCTTGGAGGCACGACCGGAGGCAGGACCGGAGAAGCTTGTACGAGTGGCTGGTGTCGAATTGGGACAGAAATTTGTGGTGGCTGTGGAGGAGGTGAGCATGTTTCGGGTTCTGATGTCTGGTGGGTCATAGCCGGTGAAGCAAAGGGGAAACACGATTCAACGAATTGAACGTGTCTCGATGTATAGATTCGCCCAGTGACTCGATCCAGGCACAAATAGGCACTCTGTGTTAGAGAGTAACCTAGGAACACACATGGAAGCGAGCGGTCATCCAGTTTGTGAGCCGTGTAGGGTCTAAGCCAGGGAAAGCACATACACCCGAACACCCGGAGCTTCAGATAATTGGGCGACTGATTGAAGAGCTGTTGATATGGAGATTCGTTATTGAGCACCAATGTGGGGAGACGATTGATTAGATACACCGCCGTGGCGAACGCAAACGGCCAATAGGTCTTGGGAACGGAGGCATGACTGAGAAGGGCGAGGCCCGTTTCCACGATATGCCGATGTTTGCGCTCAGCTACTCCGTTATGTTCGGGGGTGTGTGGTGGCGTCGTCAGGTGCGAGATTCCTGAGGCAGCGAGAAAGCTCCGCAGGGCAACGAATTCTCCTCCATTGTCTGAATAAAGAGTTCGGATTTTGGTCTGAAAGCGAGTTTCCACAAGGGCTTTGAAGGCGATGAACACCTCTCGAACTTGGGACTTTTGCTTCAACGGATATAACCAGGTATATCTAGTGTAGTGATCAACAAATATGAGATAGTATTTGAAATTGTCGATTGATTGGATGGGAGAGGACCAGACATCAGTATATAGATATTCAAAGGGCTGAGTAGAAGAGATTGTGTTTGAAGCAAAGGGTAGTTTATGAGTTTTATTGATAAGGCAATCCGAACAAGCAAATTGCTTTTCAAACGAAGAGGAAAATGGTAAATGAAAACGGGAAACAAGTTTTTGTAAAGTAGAAGAAGAGGGATGTCCAAGTCTGGAGTGCCAAGACTTAAGACTTATTTGTGGTGAAGCAGCGAAGGAGGTAATGTGTTTGGGATCAACAGGCCACTCGTATAGCTCGTCCTTAGTCCTGCCTTGGAGCAATCGGGCCCCCGTGCTGAGATCCTTCACCTGAAAATGTGCAGGGAAAAATTCCACAGAAACTTGGTTATTGTTGCATAGGCGATAAACAGAAATCAAATTCTTATGCAAGTTAGGCACATAAAGGACATCATTCAAGGATAAACTGCGGGAGGGAGTTGAGAGAGATGTGGAACCAGTGTGAGAAATCTGAATGCTGGATCCGTCAGCAATGGTAACTTCGTCGCCACCTTGGTAAGGTTGATGAAGGGAAAGATTGTTAAGGTCAGTGGTGAGGTGATGAGTAGCACCACTGTCAAGTAACCAATTGTTGGAGTTGTAGGATGGAGCGGTTGCCATGTGGGCACGCGGCTGCCATGGAGAGGAGAACTGTGATGGAGATCGGGAAGCAAGGTGGAGTTGTGAGCACCGTTTGGCGCTATGACCGTGAACCCCGCAGATTTGACAGCGTCCTTGATATCCTCTGGACGTGTTTTGGTTTGGACTTGGCTGAAACTGTTGTTGCTGCCAGGTCTGGTTGTTACGGTTGTTGCCGCGGTTGTTGCCGCGATAGTTTTGGTTTCCACGCTGATTGTTATTGTTGTGATCTTTGTAGGTCACCGCATGAGCAGAAACAGGGGTGGAAGGAGAAGGGACAACCGCAGCCTGTAACTTAGCTTCATGATTGATCAGTTTCTCGTGTACCTCAGTCAGAGATGGTGGAGCATCACGACCCTCAATCTGATCAACCACCGTCTTGTACTCATCAGGGAGCCCCTCCAAGACGAATTCAAGCTGATCCTCCAGATCCATAGCTTTCCCGAGAAGGGCAAGCTGATCAAAGCGGGTGGTGAGTCCCTGAACATAGTCATTGATTGTCTTAGAGCCTTTAGTCCATTGCTTGATTTGCTGGCGCAATTGCTTGACGTGACCACGACTCGGCTTGGCATAGGTGGAGGAGAGAATCTCCCAGATCTCAGCAGCGGTGGTTGCCGTTGAGAGTAAAGGCTGAACGGAAATGGTGATCGCACCAAGGAGAGCGCTGTAGACAAGTTTGTCTTGTCTTTTCCATGTCGTGAATGCTGGGTTGACCGTGACGGCTCCATCGGTTGCACCGGCTGTGGGAATGGTACGTGGTGGTATTTCACTAGATCTGTCAAGGAATCCAGCGAGATCGTAGCCATCGAAGAGGGCATGCACTTGCCTGCTCCACATAAGAAAATTGGTAGCAGTGAGCTTTGTAACATTTGTCATATTGACATGTACAAGTGACGGGGAATCAGGGAGGGCAACAGTTTCGTTTGAAACAGTTGGTGAAGAAGACATCTTTGTAAAAGAAACAGAGATGCTTGAAGATGAAAAACAGAGAGGCGGCTAAGAACAAAGTTTGAAAAAGAATTAGGTATCGTTTAGTGCTCTGATACCATATAGGAATGTAGGCTGAATGAATATTATTAGAGAATGGGATACAGTATTTATACAGTATACAAGAGACTAGGTATTTAGTATTTACTATTCTACCCTTTACATATATGTACGTCTACAATATTTGCCTCAAGCGTCTGGTTAAATCTTTGGAGGAAGAGAAGGAGAAAGCGAGGAAGTTGGCTGAGGAAGAAGAGAAGAAGAAAGCCATTAGGGAAGAGAAGAAGAAAAAGAAGAAACCAGGGGAAGCAGAGAAGAAGGACGATGGAGGAAAAGAAACTGAAACCCTAAGTGAAGTAAACGTAGCTAGGGCTGTCATTGACGCAATGGCAAGGAACAAGAACGGCGGTTGATCACATTTCCGACAACAAGAAACCTAAAAAGAAGGATCGGAACTATCTATCTAGCTTTGAAATATTTCTTGTTATTTGGTAACTGAGTATTTTAAGAAACATGTTTAATCACTAAACACTTTTGCGTCCGGCGACGTATCCAACTACTAGTTTTGTTGTATTTTTTAATTTATTTGTTATGTTACTCAGGACCGGCCCAGAGTTTTGTGTGGCCTAAAACATTTTTAAAAATATGTAAGTTTTTTTTTATAAATTTGTTTAATATAAAAACGAATAATAATAACAATAAAAAAGTCAGTAGTTAGTAAAAAAGTTAATAAAGTAAAAACAGTGTAATAATTTAAATATTATAAATCATATTCAGTTTCCTAAATACAAATATAAACTGCGATAAAAAAGTTTAATATAAGGAAGAAGATAAAACCTACGATAAAACTTTTACTCATGACTTCAAGAGAGGAGCATCATACCATGCTAACCAAATGTGCTTAACTAACATTTCTGTATGTGGTCCAAGAAACTTATATATATATTGGTGGACTAAATCTAATGTTTTAGTGGCCTTATGTAAGGGCCGGCCAGTGTTACTAA